>MU185935.1:159849-172138 GCA_016904865.1 Pissodes strobi
GACAAAACGTACCCTAATAAATAAACCTTTCTGAGACATTCTAAAAATTTGCGGTAGAAATTCGTGTTTTTACAAGGTTAAAATGTACATAGAACATCACAACCCCAAAGCTATTTCTGCAAAAAACTGCCTGCATTTTGCACATGTGCTTGGACTCACAGTCCTCACTGGTGGAACGAAGGGTTAACATTATTCCTTTCTATCAAAAACATTTTGTTGCCTTTCGCTCCTTCTAATGTGAACTATTCTCGATGATTGTTTGCAAAAATACATCCTAAGATATGGATCGTTAATAGGGATCGATGTGCTTCGAATGACTAGCTAGTGCAACTAAAAATCAAGGGCGTAAACCTGGTTCCTACCAACTCGTTAAGCCGCGTCTTCACTAACTCATCGTTATCGTGTAACACTCTCGACCAATGAATCGAAATAGCTTCATCTTTATTGCCTGCGATATTAGCTTGTTCAAAATCGAATAAATTATCACGTAAGAAAGATTTTTGGTTCAACCAATTGTCCAAAGTAGAGAACAGTACAACGGTGGTAATCTGATAAAAGATTTCAAAAAGAATAATGTCGACATATTGAACCTTGAATACAGATGGAACGTTAGCTTTCGATGTCAGAAAGTATATTTGAATATGCATTGCAAAAAAGGGGCCAAAGATCTGTGAATAAGTCAATATTGAACATCTAACGAGAACCAAACGTACCCCACGAGCAAGAATATAAACTAGAGAAGGATGGTTACTTCCCATAAGACTAAGAGCCTATCTTCACTTACTATCGCCCCGGGCCCCGCGGTCCCCTCACCCACATAGTCGTCGCTGTGACGTTGCTGTGCGATAAACGGCCTTTATTTCGCCATTGTAGTCATTGAATTTACTATGTTTCGTTGGGTTTTTAACGTTTTTAGTGACATTTTCGGATGTTTTAGAATCATTAATAGTTGTGTTTTGGTGCTTTGCACATTAAGAAACAAGGTGCTTATTATATTTTTCGTTCGATTCTGAAGAAAATCCCATAAATTGAGTGTTATACCAGAGACCTTAGTGCCTGTTTTGCAGAGTATTTTTCAGTGTAGTATTTTATTAATTTTTTTATTAAATAAGGCAGGAACAACTAAAATTATTTTTAAGTACATGCAAGTCTGGGAGGTATAATAATATTTTGCCTGAAATTGTAGAAAAGTTGTCAATCTGAGGGTTTTATTACACAGGATGGCTGTTTAGGTTTTAAACAATATTTTTTAAAAAGCAAGTATGTTCACGTACATACACTGGAAAGTAATTCTTATTTATATATTGTGTAAGTTCCTTAGATTGTGACCTTGGTTATCACGTTAGCATATCATAAACATATTATGTCATACAGCAAACACTACACTATAGAAAAGCCAGTGTCGAACCATATATTACGGATTTTTTCATTCATAAGCACCCATGTTAATAGCATTACGAATGTAACACTCACTAGTTAATACACACAAATTATAAAACTATGATTTTCTTGATTCAATTTTAGTTTCCGTAATTTGCAAATAGAATGTGAAACTCTGAGTGCCACGAGAAAATTACTATTTTGACTATCAATAAACATGTGCATAGATACAAATATTCTTGTTTGTAGAATAGAAGGAATTTTTAAATAATTAATGTTCAACTTTTCTCTTTGGATATGATATTTTATATAGCTAAAATATACACGTTCTTATAAACTCTAAAAAATTGCCCGTCAAAAAATTGCCACTGAAATGTGTTTTGAGTGTTTTTGAGTTTTTCACATTCATTATCTGAATAAATCCCCAAAAATGGACAAGAACAAATTAGTTCAAATCTGAAAGGGTTAAAAGGTGTCTTAAATTTCGAATTCACCAAAAAGATATGTCCTAAACTTTTGTAAAGTAATGAAAATCATGATTAGCAGATTGAATAATATGGCCATAGTTTAATTAACTGGAATTAAATTTACTGCATTACGATGCTATTAAATGCGTTGAGCACCTTCGCCGATACCTTTTAAAAAATATAGAATTTCAATAAAAGTTCGCTAGCAAATATTTTATTTAAATAATCAGAAAAGTAATGCTGTTAGGAACTAATATATTATTTTATGAGAATAGAGGGAAAAATAATTTTAACGTATATTTAAACCAAAATTAATACTATGAGAATTTTTATTTTAAATGTAACTCGATTCAAGAGGTACGGTTTAGACATGCATCCTCAAAAATATTCTGCAGATCTAAAAGACCAATAAGTTGTAGAAACAAAAAGTGGCAGTTAAGTATCCCTAAAGAAAGGAATCTTAAGGCATTTTATCTTGATGGATCGTGACTTTCATCCAGCCCAATTTTTTGAAAAAAAAATTATCGATAAATTTTCTATGAAGCCTCTAAAAACTGGCTTTAAGTCACATAGATAAACGGAGATTTCAAAAAAAATACAATACAAAATTTGCATACGCGTACTTCCATAACGCACGCATGCGTAGCTTAAATTATGTATTAGTGTATTAGATATTTAATATATACACCTTTTTTTCTTCTCTCCACGTTATACTTTTCTTCTCTTTAGTAGAACAAAATGTTCCTAAACGTGACGCGTACGTGACATTTCGCTCTCAATTCTCGTTTAACTACCGAGTCGTTGCGTATGAACTTTCACTTCAAAAAATTTCACATTTATATTTCACTCTAAAATATTAACCGAATTTAAAAACTCGTGGCCTTCATCACACTATTAGATATCTAATTATAATATTGAGTTTACTTAAGTGGAATATGCAAGATATGTGCTTTATTTTCAGAGTATTAAATATAATAATAAATCGGCAGACAATTGTAGTGGGGAACCGATACTTATTTGATTTTCTTAGTGCCATAACACTTTTTAATTTTAAATGGGTACTTTTACGTTGTTAAAAACGACAAAACTTAAAATGGTTATATAGAGGATAGTAAAAAAGTAAAGTGGTGACAACTGATACGATAACAATAATAATGTAAATATCATTTAATTATTGATTTTTAAGATATTTGCTATATTGAGTTATTATTAAATGATTGTTGTGTTTTTTAGATGCTTTATATTTTTTATAAGCAATAAAATTATTCAAGAATTCAACGATTTTTGAGTAATGAATTAGTTAGGTTTTAAGCATCCCTTGTAAGCATGAGTTTTATAAACAAATGTTATAAAAATTAACAGAACCAAAAGCAACGCATTCGTTTTATTTAACATTATTAAAACACTTTAATTAGGTTTTCGTTATTTTGTGATAATGATTTCTAAGCTAAAATACGTGAAACGTTTCATTATATTCTGTGATTTTTATCTAATTCATGTTGAAAAATATGTTATTTGTGGAATTGTGTATTTTAATGTAAATTTGGTGTTCTTTTATTCGCTTGATTAATATTCTGCAGATTTCATCTATGTAACATTTGTTACATTTACATGGGCATTTATAGATTAAGTTTTTGGTATTTTCATTTTCATTTCATTGTTTTACCTCACAAACCAGGAACATACAAATTAAGAGGTTTGTAAGAGGTCTTGGTTGTTCTTTTTTGACCAAAATCAATAGGATAGTTATTTTATTAATCACTGCCATTTTAAGTATTTCTTCCTTATGCGCTGAAATTTTAATTATTGCAAATTATTTGTATTCGATCATAAACTTTTTAATCTTTATTTGTTAAAGTTTAAATATCTCTTTATGTATGTAGGTTTCCCCTATGACTTTGTTTCTAAACTAAGTAAGTATTTTAAACTTTTGTTAAAAAAAATTTGAATTATCTGACTGAATAAACTAGCACTTCTAAGCTAACCAATAAAACGAAAGAGAGCAAAAAGAAGACAACTTTCTAATATATCAATTTTTGAGTATTTTTACATTTAAAGCATTATAAAATCCAAAACTGACCCTTTACGTTATAGTGGTGTTATGAGAGCTCACCATTGATTTGTATAGGAGTAGATAAGCAATAAATAGACCAAACATGACAAATTTACGACCGCGAAATGTAAACAAAACGATTCCTATTTTGCCTTGCGCATTAGAGAATTAGTGGGCGTCATCTGTTACAGTGTGAAGGTCATTAGGCAAGCCCGGACTTCAAAATTTGAACTCGTACTCTTGTGATTATGAACCAAATATTCGGTATAGTAATAAGGTATAAATAATTAATGCTTATAATAATTATACTTACTTCAAATAGGAATTCCCAAGTATTGTGCCTCTACTGCTACAAAACACAACTATACACTTTCGGGATTCTATTTTGGTAGCATCGACCTTTGTTTATGTGCGTATTGTTCAATTAAAACGAAGCTCAAAATAGGGTACGCATAAAGCACAAACGTGAACTACTAAATTAAAACTAATTAAGCAACTACAGACACTAGGCCCCAAGAAAGTCAATAAAAAGTAAAGTATTCGAATTATCAACAGAAAACGCCGCGCCGTCAAAACGAAAACAAGGACAAAAGCCAAGTTCGGTCCTGATCGACGCCTGCTGAGACGGTAAGTGTGCGCATGACGAAACGGTATCTTTTTCGTTTACAAGTTTTCCGATTTTGCGTCGTTTTAGTCATGCGCAGAAACCCGTTTTTTCGCTCATAGGTTGCCACTTTTGAATAGTGCAACAGGCGGCTATTGCTTATCCACTCCTATACAAATCAATAGAGCTCACGCGTTTTCTATATGAGCAGGCTGGTCTGTAAAAGTCGTCATGGTCGAGTTAAGTTGAATTGAAGAGAGATCTGAAGGTACCGATGTTGATTTTTATATAGCAATCAGCTGCTGCCAGCTAAGATATTATGAGAGGTGGTGTATTATTGTACATACCAAGACTTGCTTGGAAGAGTATGATTTGAATTTTGTTCTTACCATACATAGCTTATAATTTGTGGGTAAGTTACAAAATAACCAAATAATTACAAGGCACCCAGATGGCGAGTGGTACGCATGACAAAGTTGTAGCGGAACTAAATTAGTTCAAGAAAAAATAATTAATAGATTTTATAATGTACCAGTGAATGTAAATAGGATTTTATTAAAGGATTTAATTGAAATAGAGTGTGAAAACCTCGTGGCTGAAGAAAAAAACCGAAGAAATATTCCATGAAGCACTGACAGATCATGAGACATGTAACAAAATGGAGTGTATACGATCTTATTTTAGACACCAAAATAATGTACGTGAGATTTCATGTCTAAATAGTATTATAGAGCAGATGGGAAAAAGGCTTAATGAACATGAAGATTTAATTTCCTTATTAAAAATAAATATAAATCAAAATAATTTGCACGTGGGAAAGCACACTGCGCCATCTACTTTAAACAGTTTCTCTATCGATAAAATAAATAAATCAGTAGCGCAAACTAACGTGCCCGAATGCAAAGACCACAGCCAACAATCTAATCACAATATGCAAAAAAATGGTCTAGACATGATAAATAAACCATAACCACGTGTACCTGTTTATCAACAACAGCGACTACAAAGAAACGAAGATAAACAAACCGGGGAACAAAAACATCATTTCTCAAATTTACAAGAATGCGAGGCTATTCAAAATGCCCAGAAGGACGTGGCGAAAAACCTGGATCAAAAATACAAGCCTGTTACAGGAAAAAATTTAAGTTCTACCATTGGAACAGTCCCAAAAATGGTATATTTACATGTATATCATCTTAATCCTCAAACATCAGAAGGAGTTGCTTGATCACTTAAAGATAGTGTCACCTAATATGAAGTTTCAGTGCCTAAAGTTAAAAGAATCCCCTTCATCCTTTCGAGTCGAATTTCCAATACATTTCCACAAAGAAATATATAACCCCAATTTGTGGCCAGAGGGGGCAGCAGTTAGGAGAATTATATTTCGTAAAGAAAATTTTCAGCGGAACCAGGACGAAACCGAGCAATCATAGTTACACAGTCTATTTATAAGGCTACTGATGACAAGGAACAATATGTTCTATTTGGTATAAATGTGCTAAGCCTGCCCAATAAGATACCAATTGTTGAACTGTTTTTAGAATAAATTAAACCAAATTTTATTATTTTGTGTGAACACTGGATATGTTTAAATAATGTAAATAATCTAGTTTTAGCTGGTTATAGTCTTGCTTCTAGTTTCGGTCGGCTTACTAATTATGTTGGCTCTGCCATATTTATAAACAATAGTTTTACAAATAAGTACAAAAAAAGTAATTTTAATGAAAAAATGGCACATGAACATAGTTTCGAATGCTGCGCTGTCGTGATTAAAGATCAGTTATGTTTATTTTTTTTTATATAGATCACTAAATTCAAATTTTAAAGTATTCTTGAATAAAATGTCGTATATGCTAATTTATGCCACCAAAAAGTATAAAAATATAATTAGTTATTTGAATATCAACGCATTAAATACCGTATCAATGGAAACAAAACAATTTTTTGATCTTTTAAGATGACAGACTATCGGTCTTTTATTATAAAATGATATTACGTTTTATTCCAAAACGGAAAAAGTTAAAATCACGAAATTTGGTGTGCGGCTTGTACATTCGATTGATTAGAAGGCATGGTGTTTAAAAATGTTATTAATTTTTTTATAACAAATTTTACAAAAAATTTCTACAGAGTTTGCTTGTACAGACATGATTCAATTTATAAATGATAATCTTGATGATAATAAATTTTATGTTGGAATATTTTTCGATCTATCTCGTGCATTCGAGACTTTAAATCCCAGTTTTTTGTCTAAAAAACTGGAAGCTATTGGTATCCGAAATCCCATGAATGACTGCTTGCTATCCTACATGACACAAAGAAAATTGATGGTAAGTGTGGGAGATGAATGGTCTGAATTGTGCGATTGTCCATTAGGAACCCCTCAGAGTGGGGTCTTGGGCCCCTTATTGTTTCTATAATACATAAACGACGTTCCAAACTATATACAGGATAAACGGACCTTTATGTATGCCGATGATACTACCATAGTGGTGACGGCTTCAACACTGGACGAACAAAGGATTGATCGCTCAATAAAGTCTTTCTAACAAATAATTCAGTTTGACAATAGTATAATTTCTTTGGCAAAAGAAACTACATTTTTAAGAATTATGTTGGACTATAAAGTTAAATTTGATATCCAAATAGAAGAACTCTGCAAAAAATTACAAAAAATATTTTTTATTGTTCACAATCCTTAAACAAAGTTTTGATCAGCGACATTTAGTGGATTTTTATTATGCACTTGTGTACTCACAATTAAGTTACAATATTCTGGTGTGGGGACAGGCGGCTGAAGCAAGCCGCATATTTGTTTTTCAGAAAAGATTTATCAGATTTATTTTTAATTCGACATTTCGGGAATCATGTCGTGAAGCTTTTAAAGCCAAACAACAATCTTACCTCTTCCATGTATTTACTTACATAAACTTCTTATATTCATGTAAATAAAACCTCATTTGAGAAACGATTTAATAAACACTCCTATTTTACTAGAAACAACGATGACATTCACATATTTTTTTTTAATTATATGCAATGTAAAGATAGCCCCCGATATGCTGGAAGCTACTATTATAACCGACTACCAAATATTGTGAAAAATATGGAAAGCTTACCTATCTTTAAAAAGAAACTTAAAGACATTTTACTTAAGAAACCACTATATAGTTTACAGAAGTATTTAT
Source organism: Pissodes strobi (assembly GCA_016904865.1). Lineage (NCBI taxonomy): Eukaryota > Metazoa > Arthropoda > Insecta > Coleoptera > Curculionidae > Pissodes > Pissodes strobi. The sequence goes on from MU185935.1 coordinate 167,542, forward strand.
TTTGTTTAGAAGATTGGTCAGGCCATTGCACTTAAAATTTGTAGTTGTTTTTGTGTATGATGTATTGTGTTTTTTATCGTTGTTTACAATATTTCTAAATTGAAAATTGATATTTTAGCATTTTAGCATATTCTGACTTGTCTCTATCTATAAATAATATTGTATTAACAAGAGATTAAAAAATAAACTAAACTAACTTTTAGTTCGTTCTGTACCTAGCAGTGAAAACTGATCACAGTTCTTTCTGTTCTCGTACATGTTTTTAAACCGTTTTTGAATATTTTATTTTTCCTTATTTATATCTATCATCTCCTTTATTCCGTATTATTAAAGCTTCTTCAGTATTACTTGTTTCTTAACTTTGGCTGGTATTGTTTATCAGTTCTGTGTTGTACAGCGTACTTCACTCAATCAAATTTTCAAAACTAACCTAAGTGAACTTCGTGTATGTTAAAATACCAGCTGTGTACGTGGCTCGCAAAAGTTCTTTTGATAATTACCGAGATGTGGCCGCTTGAAAAAATTGGCCGGCGCCGCCGGCGGCTCGTGCCGTGGCCTCGACGAACATTTCTATTTCAATTCTTCCTCGGCAAAAGCCCGCGTCAGTGTTGCCAGGCCAGCCCAGTTAAAATGGTGAACCCATAGCCATACCATCGTTTTGTTGGTAATAGTTACTATAATTATTGAATTGAATATATCTAGTTTGTTAACAAAAAGTAAGTAATTTGTGTATAGCGTTAATATAAAGTTTATAACTATTCTGCTATCAACATTTGTTTTCACTATTTTTGCTACTGAAATTTTTTCATTTATCATTCTGTTAAGTATTCGGTTATATTTATTTTCATTAAGGTTTGTTTAAATCGTTCAAAATAAAAACACACATAAGAATGGTATCATCATATTAAGGCCACATGACAAGATATATTAATAATTCTCAAATTATCATTCAATCAACCGCAATGGGGATTTCCCCTTAAGACCTTTTATGAGAAATTTTGTAAGCAGATATCAGCAATTACTCTCGAAGCGTTGTTGCCAGAATACTAGAATGATTCAGGAAAATGTCAACAGTATCACAATAAACAAATATGTTGACAAATTAGAAAACAAATAAGAGGAAATAGAGCAATGTGCAATAATTAATTACGATAAGCCTAGTATGCCAAGTGAAGCATGCCGATCATGTTTTTGATAGCTCAAAAATAAGTCAGTCACTTATGTTCGCCGAAACTGCAGATGTATTGCTTCTACCTTCATAAATAGTGTGCAAAGTCGAACATTTATATTCCACATGGTCACAGAACGGTGCGATATACAACAGGTTCAATGAAGCTATCTTTGAAAACTGGCTTAAAGCCATTCTATTGCCATATTTTGCCAGATTGGACAAGACTGGCCTAAAAGGCAACCTTGCAAGCCACCTATCTCAACCTGTAATCGATGTATTCAAATTTATTATGTTACCACCAAATATCACGCATATTTACCAGTCATTAGATATGTGATATTTTCGTCCGCTTAAAAGCGTTTAGAAGGACGTACAGCTTGAGTGGTAAGCTCCCAAATCGAGGGGCGTAGTATCTAAAGAAAAATGTTTGGAAACAATGAACGTCGATAACAAATCGTCAAAAAACTTGGTTGATAGTTTTTGTGCAACATGCATATATCCTTTTGACAGATCAAAAATACCGACCAAGATTTCACATGAACCGGAAGAGCCAACTGTGGCTAATTTTTTATGCATCGATAACGCCTTTGAACTTTTTTTGATAAATCTGTATACCAAATGTAGCTAGACGCCAAAAGCTACATGTAGAACCCGGAAAAAGCGTTGAATATACAGTAGAAGACGCCGCTTCAGCTCCACGTGACGTAGAACCTGTTAAAGATTTAGATACCCGATTTTACCCCGATGTCAAAAAAACTGCCCCGACTGAATGTAATACAAGTGATCCTGACAAAACTAATTCAACGCAGTCCTGTACGGACAGCCCTGAGATTTTCGATGAAGATTTTGTTAATATAGCAAGCCTACAACGATACATAAAACTAAAATTTCAAAGAGGTTCACAAGCAAAATCATAAATGTAAATGAGAATTTTACAACATTCCAATGTAATTTCTTGAGAAAACCACTTGCAGCCAAAAGCATGTATGTATTTCCGAATGTTGAGGACGTTAAAGAAATAAATCGATCCCAAAATATTTCGAAACTAATTCCTTTGAATTTCCGTAGATGAAGATATTGTTTTTCCGTTGAAACTTAAAGCTCTTATATTGAAAATTATGTTTTATTGTTGTTGTGTTCAAATCATGTATTTTTTTTGTGTTTAAGAGTTTATATATTGCTTTATTACCACCTATATACAAAAAAACAAAATGTTATATATCTGATTTTCGAAAATTTAAAACATTTCCTCGGAAAATGTAAATAACGCACTTTTGCGGAAAATATTTGGGTTAGCTTGGGTTACTGCGCGCGCAAATATATCCGTTAGTTTGAAATGGCCATACTAACCAAAATATTTTATCTCGGAAAACATTATTTACATACTACATGGAAATTTCATGATTTTTTGCTAACCTTGTAGCCCTTTCTAATTTCCACTAAACGGAAGTTGACCCAAATTTCTTTGAAATACAGATAAAATATTTGAATGCACTTCCCAAGGAATTATTCAACATTTAACTCACAATATGTAAAATAAAAATATCAGTAAAAAAACTTTAAATAACGTACGTATATATTTAACACGCATCATGAATCTATAATTTTTATTGAGCGTTAATTCCAAATTATACAGTGTGACAACGCTGTCTTTAAGTAAGTAGTGCCATTTAAAATATGATCTAAATTCACTAGTAATTACAACGAAGCCGCACCTCTGGCAATCCACGCCATTGTGTAAGAATGATTCTTCTATTGCGTAGCTACTATTTTCTTTGATGTAGCATAAATTAATCAAATACTAGTATTTCGCTATTCTATTTTGGCCATATAAACCGTTCTGCATTGTTGAGATAGATACTTGGCCATTTATTGTATCAGCATTCAAATTTAAACTTCAATTCAGTTAAACCTCATTCGGTGATGTGTTTTCAATAGAGAAAAATATAGTCTGATTGTAAGCAAATATATTTAAAATGTATTTATATTTCAAAGTTAAATACCATTAAACTTTGCAAAAGTTTTATATACTGAAACGGAAATTTTGCGAATCGCGTATTGAGTGTAGAAATGCTGTGTAAGTATTATGGGTAAAACTATATTCTAGTGCATTTTGCCAATGGAAATTTGGGCTTGTAAAATTGTCCATAAAGTGAAGAAATTGCCTATGTTTGAGGGCTTTAAATTGAAATTTAGATTAAAATGATAAACCCCACATGATTTGGTAGTGTCGACAAACATAGAATGTAATAATTTTAAATCTACATTTTTAAAAATGATCATTTAGTTGCTGGCATAATAATTAATATTGAAGAAACTTGCAACTTATAAATGAGGAATTGACAAATGATTCAGAGAGATTTTAATCTTTCTTGCGAATGGATACACCTATATTTGAGGATCTTCTAAGAAGAGTAGAATCGAAAATCTCGAAAAGATATACACATTTCAGGCAAGCAATATCAGCCTGAGATCATTTAATTATAACCTTAAGGTATCTCGTAGCAGGTGAATCAATAAAGAGTCTCATGACTTATTTAGGGTAGGGCATTCGACTATAGGAGAAATTGTACCAAAGGGTCAATCTATAATAAGTACAAGGGAGGAAAAAGTATTGTGCTCCTAGGGTGAGTAGACGCTTAATATAATTGTTTATATGTTTACATCGGTACAAACGGAAGAAAGTCCGATGGTGGCGTGTTTAGAAAAAGCAAATTTTTTGAAGCAATGCCAATAAAAAAACTTAGTTTTTCTGAAGAAAACCTCTTACCAGGAATAGCTATTTCCTTACCGTTTGTAATAGTTGCAGTTTCAGCTTTTGCCCTAATGAAAAATATTATGAAATCCTTTCCGTTTAGAAATATGTTTAATTATAAACTGAGTAGAGTCAGAAGGGTAGGCGAAAATGAATTTGGTTTACTTTTAAATAGATGGTGGCTTCTGTTAATTTTTATAACATCTGGTTGCCTCTGTTAAAAACTCAAGGTAACAAGCGGCGTGGCCGCCTGTGCCTGCGGCACGCGCGAGGCCCTTCGGGCCTCGTTTGTGTGACCTTCGGTCACACATTATTGCCACGCTCCTATCCGTACCGTGGCCTATAATTAGAAAGCCCTTATAATTAGATTTACCAATCGCTAGTCTAATTTTACCGTGATAATTTTCTAATTGGTTGCCATGGTAACCGACTTGTCAACGTCAATCGTAATTTTTTTTTATCTTTACCTAGATACCAAATATCAAATCTCTAAGTCGTACGATTGACGAATTATGACGATTTTTTACTTTTTTTTGTTTACCATAGCAACCAATTTTGTATTATGAAATTATGCTTCATAAACAATCCTAAGCACCATATTATATATTTCATTAATGATATACGTATTATTAATTGGTTGCCATGGTAACCGACTTGTCAACGTCAATTGT
>MU185935.1:181904-197928 GCA_016904865.1 Pissodes strobi
ACCGGTTCCGATCCGTTATAATCAATTTTGATAGATTTGGTTAGTTTCGGTTAGTAGTCCAATCAACTTTCGGAGAGTTTCACTTATTCTCAAATTATCTTAGTCATTTGAAGTGCTTCCGATACGTTATAATCAATTTTGATAGATTTGGTTAGTTTGGGTTAGTAGTCCAATCAACTTTTGGTTAGTTTCGCTTATTCTCAACATATTTTAGTCATTTGAAGCGGTTCCGATACGTTATAATCAATTTTAATAGAGTTGGTTAGTTTGGGTTAGTCGTCCAATTAACTTTCGGTTAGATTTACTTAGTCTCAGCTTAGTTTAGTCATTTGAACCGGGTCCGATACGTTGTAATCAATTTGGTTATTTTGGGTTAGTCGTCGCTTCAACTTTCGGTTAGTTTCAACTTATTTTAATCATTTGAACAGATTCCGATAGGTTATAATTAATTTTAATAGATTTGGTTCGTTTGGGTTAGTCGTTCAATCAACTTTCGGTTAGTTTCACTTATTCTCAACTTATTTTAGTCATTTGAAGGGGTTTCGATACATTATAATCAATTTTAATAGATTTTGTTGGTTTGGGTTAGTCGTCCAATCAACTTTCGTTTAATCTCACTTAGTCTCAACTTATTTTAGTTATTTGAACCGGTTCCGATACGTTATAATCAATTTTAATAGATTTGGTTAGTTTGGGTTAGTCGTCCAATCAACTTTCTGTTAGTGTTACATAGTCTCAACTTATTTCAGTCATTTTAACCGGTTCCGATACGTTATAATCAGTTTTAATAGATTTCGTTAGTGTGGGCTAGTCGTCGAATCAACTTTGGGTTAGTTTCACTTAGTCTCAAGTTATTTTACTTATTTGAGCCGGTTACGATACTTTATAATCAATTTTAATAGATTTGGTTAGTTTGGGTTAATCGTCCAATCAACTTACGGATAGTTTTACTTAGTCTCCAATTATTTTAGTCATTTGAACCGGTTCCGATACGTTATAATCAATTTTGATAGATTTAGTTAGTTTCAAATTCAAATTCAAATTCAAATTGAAAAGAACTGACATACTCGTATTTTCCCCATTCCAAATCTGTGTTCTAGTTTCTGGTAATTTTGCATATATCCGGGGAGCGACAGAAAGTATATGTTTTTTAATGGAATGCCCTCTATATTTCTGGCTAAAATGAAAGATTTTTTTTCTGATTTCAAATATACCATAAAAGTTGACATTTGGTTTAGCCGTTTTTACGATAGTTAATTTTGTAGTTGCCTTGAATTTACATTATCTTGATATACGCTGCTATGATTACTGCATATAAATCAACAACTTTTTGAACTGTGGCTCATCCCGCTCCTGGCAACGCCTGTCAGAGAGTCACGACAGACCGCAAGAGCGCACCAATCCGTCGCACAACTGGAAACACCTAGAACATCGCTTTACAAGAACTCCTTTGTCTGAGGCACTGCATTACTGGACATCTATTTCCCTCTAATTACAACCTACAACTATTCCAGAACCGTGTTAATCGGCATCTTCGCACACACACCGCTCGTCGAGCGCCATAGGATCTCCCTTTAGTGTGTGTGTCACTGCTATAAAAAAAAAACGCCCAAGTTTTCTGGAGCTGGTGATGATCGACGAATCGTCGCTGGTCGTTCTTTAGAATAGAAAGAAAGAATAGCCCTCGTTAGGATGGAAAATAGCCACTGCGGGGCGTTGCTGGGAGCTCAGCGATATGATCGAAAATTCCACTGCTGGGCCGCGTGCTTGGTTCGGATTGAACGTTGGACAGTCTCGTCGGAAGTACCCAGGGCGCTGGCAATCGTTAGGCTTTACGATGTTATTCTTGGTGGGGTGTATAGGAAGTGCGATGTTCTCCTTGACTTCGCTTGGTAAGGTGTCGGCTCTTTTTCGGCATACTGAAATATCATGCCCCATATTCCGGCAAAACTGAAAATGTTTTTTGATTGGTGGTTCGTAGTTTGAGTTAGCTGAGCGGGTGGTGTCTCTGTTCATCCTCATAAGCCGTGTGCATTCCAGCAATTCGGCAAACGAGTTGATATCTCCTCTCGGTACTTTATCTTGGATAAATACGGAGAATGAGGTCGTATATCATATCGAGCTGTCTGTGCTCTTCAAGCGGTGGATTCAATTGAGCTTTTACTGCCCTCTTTTCAGCAGCAAATTATCTCGTGGGGGTGTCGGAGTTTTGCCTCATTGAGAAGACGTCTGATATACCTTATAAGTGGGAGGGCGACGTGCAAACTCGACCCTAATCAGTGTTTTGGCCTGTTCCGGAGTTGCCGCAGATGCCTTTACACCTGTCCACCAGGTGTGAACGAATCCTTCCAAGAAAAGTACTAACCCTCACACCGCATTTTCACCGGAGATGTTTTCAGATTGCATGAAAAAGTCTTCGCTGTCCAAGAAGTCTTTAAAGCCTGTCGACTTCGGGCGTCGTGTGAATCAGGCGGTGCAGTGCGTGTGGTGTTTCGCCGATGGAGCTGGTGGCTGCAAATTCCTGATTAGTTCCTGCAGATCTTCCGCCGAAATCGGCATGGTACGTTGACTCCGTGTTGTAACGTTGTAATTGTACCTGAATATTATATCGCAATTTTCTCTGAGTAACCATTAAATTGTCGTATCGATTATCACAACATTACTATTACGAATGGATTTCAGGACTCCGACCCGTTTGACAGCAGGCGCCTTCCGAAGATGCGCATGAAAATAGGATATATATAGACTTCCGGCAATGAAGGTGCCTAATAGCAATTAAGTTTTCAACTGCTGGTTGATAATTGCCAGATAGCATTTTTCTGTCAATATTACAAGACGTAGTAACGCGTATCTTTTGTTAGAGTACCGGCTATGCTGTTGTGAATCATCGTGAGCAAAGCGGTGTGACAACCATTTTATTTTGAAAGGTAGGTTCGACCCACATGCTTTTAGTAGCATGGCTAAAAAAATACAATTTTTCACCAGGGTCTTTCCGAGGGACCACTGCCCATTTCCTTGGGACCTTCCTTATCTGAGTAGGAGCCCAGCCGTCTTCTCCAGGTTGGACCAGACAGAGAATTTAGCGTAGCATGGTTATCCCCACTAGTACCTTGCTTAGGTCTTCCAGTTACCGAGGACAACACACATCGTCAAGTCTGGTCGGATCAATTTCAATTAAAAATAAATCAGCACGGCTAATATGTTGAGCTTTGTTCTTGATTTATCGTGCTACTATCTTTAATTTTTCAAGTGAAAAGACTAAACATAATCTACGGCGAAGCACCTACTGGAAATATTATTTTCTTTTAATTTAGCATTTTGAAGGCATTCTAGAAGTCTTCAATATTCCAGCAGCCAAGGGAATAAGCTAAGCGTAGTTTAGTGGATATTTATTCCCTAATTTTAACATATAACATATTTACGCAATAGTAACTGGGTAGTATTAAAATATTCTTTTAAAGATAACTCCTCTTTTTAATTAGCATCGAGGCAATTTATTGAGATTTTTATATAGTAATTAGTAATGTTAAGTTATTGATCAGAGACTTGCTAAAGTATCATAACTACTATGCTACTTTTTGATTTGAAGTTTAATCTCCGTAAGCATCAGGCCTGAATAGTTTAATTGATACTTGATTGTTGAAATTTCTAGTGTTAAAGTGTCAAGATGAAACTTAATTAACATAGCCATTAATATAATTGTAATTTGATCAGTAATTACCACTTGTGGCATATAAAGGTCAGCTTAAGTGAGATTCCATACATTTTGTAGCATAATATTAACCATCAGTAATTAGAAAATGTTCTAAATTTTAAGAAAATAGATTGTTCTACCCAAGTAGCATTTTTTAAATAAACTGGTTGTTTGTATTCCTGGTGGTTATTTTGGAAACTGTATTAGGCTATAATTCAATGTCATTCTAATTTACGCATTTTCGCAGGGTAATTTTTCTAAATTTTATTATCCGATTTTCAGACAGATTGAATTTCTGATGAATTTCTTGCAGTAAAAATTTAGTGGCGCCCGCTCTAACTGCCATAAACTTTAGCCCACGCCTTTAAAAAGGACAAAACTGCAAACCGCTGAGTGAGTCAGGCATATGGACCAGCTGAATGAGCGGTTAGCGAATAAATCTGCTTACATAATTGGCGCCCAACGTTAAGGGCTTGAAAACATCATTAAATATTTTTGGTCAGTTTGAAATTTGAGAACAGATAAATTCTAGGAAACAAAGAAAATTTTAAACTGTTACAATTTTTTTCTCACATTTATTAAGCATTTTTCCTCGATTAACACGTCCTTCTAGTGAGGCTAGTAAGTAAAATATAATAAACAAAATTTACTTCCGGAATATTATACTGCCTTAGCATTACGGAATATAACTACCGTCAGTCAACTTATTTCTTTGATTAAAAGGCTAGAAGAAGCAAACTTCTTAATAAATAAACGTTTTCGAGAACATACAATTTTCGCCCATGATCATTTTCCGAAAGGATTTTTTAGCCGTCATTAAATAAATTGATTATTCTCGGTCATATAACTCTAACTTACATGATCATGTTACTTTAAATTTTCGCAATGTTTCTGAGCGGAAATGTTGGAATTGCAAACGCTCAGGACATCTTTGCTCTGATTGCCGTATAATAATAAAAGAAACAGTTTTGTTTCCGTTGTGGTAAAGAAGAATTGACCATTAAAAGTTGTACCTGTAATTCAATGAAATTAATTTCTCTTGGTGCACTATCAGGCCGTCATGCGACACCACCTGGAGAGGTCTATTCTCTCGTTATTTCGGTTCTCTTAGAATATCCTACTACCGAGCAATCTAGTTGGCTTATTGATTTAAAAAATTACCTTGTTTCTCTAAAGAAATTAAAAACTCGCGCCGACAGTTCACGCCCTAATCTAGCGCCTGTTTTTGTTCCTCAAACTCTCGACATCAGACCTTACATAAAGGCTAATATTTTTGATTCCGCGGTTGTTGGGCTTTTTGATAGCGGAGCTACGATTTCTATTGTCGGTTCGGATGGTTTAAACTTTCTAAAAAATCTAAATATTACAGTCAACCCTACTCCCGTCAAACATGTTGCTGTGGCTGACGGTACGCAACCTTGGGGCAAAGGGATAATTGATCTGCCTATTAATATAAATAATACATGCCAGGGTCTAAAAGCTTTAGTGGTGCCATCGTTGGTACATAGTTTTATTTTCGGTAGTGATTCGCCCTACAGTTTTATTTAATTATAGATTTTAGTAAGAATACCTGGGTGTCTCAAAATGGTCCTAACTTTAATATTTTTTCTAAATTTTATTATCCGATTTCAGACAGATAGATGTTCTAACAAATTTCTTGCGGTAAAAATTTAGTGGCTGCCATAAACTTTAAGCTACACCTTTAAAAAGGACAAAACTACAAACCGCTGAGCGAGTCAGGCAAATGGACCAGCTGAATGAGCGGTTAGCTAATAAAGCTGGTGACAGTGTTCGGGAAATGTTTACACGTACGGATAGAGATGGTCTCAAAGTTCTAGGATTGCAGGCACTGTGACTGGGGTTTGAGTGGCTAAAGCGATAGCGCAACTCCACACGAGAAGTAGTATAACCGATACTACAGCGAGAACTCCATATATCCACATGTCTTTTTGCCTAATAGTGTCGCAAAATATGCGGGTCTCGTGATGTTTACGGAGGACAGCACTGCCGTGGAAATGCACCGTCGTGACAACACTGTCGTAGAAACGAACCGACGCGATAGCACTGCCATAGAAACCACTGTCTGGCCCCACGTTGGGTGCCACGGGTTTAACCACTTTCTTCACAAGCGTAGTACTAACATAGACTTAAAAGAGTAATAATGATAAGAAAACTGGTACGTTACGTAACGCGGCCGTGCTTGGATTCTCGGTCGTGGCGTGAGAGTGGTCTACACAAGGGCGCACCAAAGTAGAAGTTTCGCAAGTAGTCAAGCCACTGGTGCCAAGAGGATCCACACTAGGATGCCAATAAGTGTTCAGGACTTGAGCTCTGTTGGAACTGATTCTTTCCGCCCGGTCGTGGTCCCTTTATTTTGGTCAGCTTGCGATAAGAGCTGTTCCGGTGGTTCTGCGTCGACCGTAGGGTGGTTTACGGGTGAGGGTGCCGCCCTCCAGAGCAGTAAGTTAGGTATGTCTCTCATTGCTTCCTGTGTGAACCGAGCTGACTCAACATTCGCAACCTTAGCGGTTTATCCAGAATTGATGTTCGATGGAAGAACTGTGTGAAAGCTTGGATTTTAGAATCGGCATAGACAGTAAACGATAAACAAGTTATTTATTCAGTTTTAAATAATTTATTTTTAATTTAAATAAAATTAATATTTTTTTAAAAAGTGGTTCTTTATTACCAACAACATAAAGTGGCGCAGTCCTGGTGGATTTTTGAAAGGGATTTCACCGTGAAAATCCCGTCGGTTGCAATCGTCTGTTTAAAAAACGAACCAAAATTCGAAAAATCAAACCGGAAACATCGATTGTTATTCGGGACGAGTAGTGTGCTAGGTAGAAAAGAAGAGATACAAGCATTCTAAGCAGAAGAATGAAAATCGTCCTTTTGTAAGTAATATGGCGACCACATAGACATTCATTCTATTTACGGCCGAAAAGATCTTCCGTATATTAAAAAACCAACCCACCTTTAAGACTTTTAATTGATACGGGAGCTATGAAATCTTTCCTAAATCCGGAAATAGCCCAAAAATATTTTGAAAATTTTATATTTACCATATCATCAATCTTTTAGACAACAACTAAAGATGTTTGTCCAGAAATCTCTGACAATGAATTCCGAAAAAAAATTAAATTCTATTTGTTTAAATTTCACCATTTTTTCGATGGCCTCATAGGCTACGAAACATTAAAACATCTAAACTAGATCTACAAAATTCTATGCTTAAAAGACCGAAAGCAGAATTATTGTTAACTCATTACGAGTCCAAATCAAAATTATTATTTTTTGCTCGTATTGATCCTCATACCATTGAAACTTTAAAAGTCCCAGTAAGCGTTCACAACGGTGACGCCACTATAAAAGACACTACCACAGAATAATAAAATAATCCTCGACCGCCTGTGCCATGGATTTGTGCCAATACGTTCTTCCAATTTCTTCCTAAGCATCGCTCCATCTCTTTCTGGTATTCTGATTGTTTCCTATTCTGTGACACTGCAATGTTTAATTGTTTAATTCGCGCATGCCTAACAAATGCACAAAATGGCTATGCCCCTGTAGAAATCCGAAACAACAACCGTGATGGTCAAGAAATTAATTTTTATATTCCAATACCCGTTTAATCATTTAATCGAACTGATTTTGAAATTTATAACATATCTGTAGAAGATTTGGCAAATGAATTTCCAAACAAACTTGACATTACTGGTTTAATATGGACTGAAAATATGAACCAAGAAGAAAAATATCACTTAGAAAAATTATGTCAATCTTTTTCAGATATTTGCACCGGGAAAATTCACATTTAACTTTCACGAATCATGTCAAACATCGTATTAAAACAACTGACGAAATTCGTGTATATACAAAATCTTATCGTTATCCATCCATACATAAACCAGAGATTGAAAAACAAATAAATAAAATTAATAATTTTTTAAAAAGTGGTTCTTTATGACCAACAATATAAAGGGTATTACGGAGCGCTTTAATATAATAAGTCATGTTACAAGCTTTTAATATAATAAAATTACATGGAAATATTTATGTGAACAAGTATTTAAGAAGAATATCTGAAGAAGATGCCACAGATAATGTGCGGCCGCCGAAAATAAACTATTGCAGGAGTTAAGAGAAGGGAGGTGTCACAGCAAATGTACTACCTACTAAAATAAACAGTGTGTGTGAACATAGACGGGGTAGGGGGGTTACAGATGCCACAGTTAATGCAGTACCTGATAAAAATACACACCGATAGAGGGCGCTTTTGGCAACGAAATATCACGATGCCACAATTTGGTTTTTTGCCCTGTGTTTAAAAAGTCATGTTTTCCATTAGCTGTGGCGTATTTTTCAGATTTGCGCTCTAAAGGTACAGAACGAAAGCTCGCGATGCCGGGAATACGAAATGGATGGTAGAAAATTGTGGCATCTTAACACAAGATGCCACAGTTTGAGCGGATGCCACAGTTTGGTCATATGCACACACAAGATGCCACAGATAATGCAGTGCCTACACACACATACAGACAAAAAATCGAAATTTTTTTTTTCGATTACAAATCGATTGGTATAAGTTTCAGAGCGATCCGACGCACCGTTACGAAGTTTTTCTCCCGATTGGTCTCGCCCTATAGAAAGCCCTATATTATAGATAAGGGCTTTCTAACAAGTGGCGTGGCCACTCGTGCCTGCGGCACGCGCGAGGCCCTTCGGGCCTCGTTTGTGTGACCTTCGATCACACATTATTGCCACGCTCCTATCCGTACCGTGGCCTATAATTAGAAAGCCCTTATAGTTAGAGTTACCAATCGCTAGTCTAATTTTACCGTGATAAATTTCCAACTAGTTGCCATTGTAACCGACTTGTCAACGTCAATCGTTAATTTTTTTTAATATTCACCTAAATACCAAATATCAAATCTCTAAGTCGTACTATTGACGAATTGTGACGATTTTTTACTTTTTTTGGTTATCATAGCAACCAATTTTTTAGTATCAAATTAGGTTTCATAAACAATACTAAGTACCATACTATATCTTTTATTAGTGATATACATATTATTAATTGGTTGCTATGGTAACCATGTTGTCAACAAAAAATGCTTACATACTTTCACCTCTACTTATAAATTCACATCGAAAAAAAAGAAAAGTTGGTCCGTGTTTACACGGACCAAAATGCCAAAAAACGGTAACTTGTTCTGTTTTCACACCCTGTATATTAACAGATCGTAACCAAAATCAATAGGCTTCGAGGGTTTGTGGACCTCTACCTCTATGCCAAATTTCAAGTCGCTATCTTCAATATTGCGACCTCTCAATGCCAAAAAACAGTAACTTGTCCTGTTTTCACACCCTGTATATTAACTGATCGTAACAAAAATCAACAGGCTTCGAGGGTTTGTGGGCAACTACCTCGATGCCAAATTTCAAGTATCTGTCTTCAAAATTCCGACCTGTATATGCCAAAAAACGGTAACTTGTCCTGTTTTCACACCCTGTATAACAATTAGAGCAAAAGAGCAAAGAAACAAAAATACGTGTCTTACCGAATACTTTCATTTGACATCAAAAAAGAGAAAAGTTGGTCCTTGTTACACGGACAAAAATGCCAAAAAACCGTAATTTGTCCTGTTTTCACACCCTGTATATTAACCGATCGTAACCAAAATCAATAGGTTCCGAGGGTTTGTGGACTTCTACCTCTATGCCAAATGTCAAGTCGCTATCTTCAAAATTGCGACCTGTAATTGATTTCATCACATACACACACCTCAAAATAGTTACGATAAGTGTGGTAGTATAATTGACAAAAAAATCCTTCATAAGTCAAAAACGGTAACAATTAGAGCAAAAGCGCAAAGGAACAAAAATACGTATCTTACCGAATACTTTCAGTTGACATAAAAAAAAAGAATTTTATCTTTGTTTACACGGACAAAAATGCCAAAATACGGTAACTTGTCCTGTTTTCACACCCTGTATATTAACCGATCGTAACCAAAATCAACAGGCTTCGAGGTTTTGTGGACCTCTAACTCTACGCCAAATTTCAAGTCGCTATCTTGAAAATTGCGACCTGTAAATGCCAAAAAACGGTAACTTGTCCCGTTTTCACACCCTGTATATTAACCGATCGTAACCAAAATCAATAGGCTTCGAGGGTTTGTGGACCTCTACCTCTACGCCAAATTTCAAGTCGCTATCTTCAAAATTGCGACCTGTAAATGCAAAAAAACGGTAACTTGTTCTGTTTTCACACCCTGTATATAAACCGATCGTAACCAAAATCAATAGGTTCCAAGGGTTTGTGGACCTCTACCTCAATGCCAAATTTCAAGTCGCTATCTTCAAAATTGCGACCTGTAAATGCCAAAAAACGGTAACTTGTCCAGTTTTCACACCCTGTATAACAATTAGAGCAAAAGAGCAAAGGAACAAAAATACGTGTTTTACCGAATACTTTCATTTGACATAAAAAAAATTAAAAGTTGGTCCTTGTTTAATGCCAAAAATGCCACAAAACGGAAACTTGTCCTGTTTTCACACCCTGTATATTAACCGATCGTAACCAAAATCAATAGGTTCCGAGGGTTCATGGACCTCTACCTCTATGCCAAATTTCAAGTCGCTATCTTCAAAATTGCGACCTGTAATCGATTTCATCACATACACACACATACATACATACATACATACATACACACATACACACACACATACATACAGACAAAAAATCAAAATTTTTTTTTTCGATTACAAATCGATTGGTATAAGTTTCAGAGCGATCCGACGTACCGTTACGAAGTTTTTGTCCCGATTGGTCTCGCCCTATAGAAAGCCCATATTATAAATGGGGGCTTTCTAACAAGTGGCGTGGCCACTCGTGCCTGCGGCACGCGCGAGGCCCTTCGGGCCTCGTTTTTGTGACCTTCGGTCACACATTATTGCCACGCTCCCATCCGTACCGTGGCCTATAATTAGAAAGCCCTTATAATTAGAGTTACCAATCGCTAGTCCAATTTTACCGTGATAATTTTCTAATTGGTTGCCATGGTAACCAACTTGTCAACGTCAATCGTTAATTTTTTTAATCCTTACCTAAATACCAAATATCAAATCTCTAACTCGTACGATTGACGAATTAAGACGATTTTTTTACTTTTTTGTTTACCATAGGAACCATTTTATTAGTATCAAATTAGGCTTCACAAACAATCCTAAGTACCATACTATATGTTTTATTAGTGATATACATATTATTAATTGGTTGCCATGGTAACCGACTTGTAAACGTCAATCGTAATGTTTTTTAATCTTTACCTAAATCCCAAATATCAAATCTCTAAGTCGTACGATTGACGAATTAAGACGATTTTTTTACTTTTTTTGGTTACCATTTTTACTGTCAAATTAGGCTTCATAAACAATCCTAAGTACCAAACTATATCTTTTATTAGTGATATAAATATTATTAATTGGTTGCTATGGTAACCATGTTGTCAACAAAAAATGCTAACATATTTTCACCTATACTTATAAATTGACATCGAAAAAAAGAAAAGTTGGTCCTTGTTTACACGGACAAAAATGCCAAAAAACGTGGACTTGTCCTGTTTTCACACCCTGTATATTAACGGTTCGTAACCAAAATGAATAGGCTTCGAGGGTTTGTGGACCTCCACCTTTATGCGAATTTTCAAGTCGCTGTCTTCAAAATTGCGACTTGTAAGTGCAAGCAAACCGTAACTTGTCCTGTTTTCACACCCTGTATATTAACCGATCGTAACCAATATCAACAGGTTTCCAGGGTTTGTGGACCTCTAACTCTGTGCCAAATTTCAAGTGGCTATTTTCAAAATTGCGACCTGTAAATGCCAAAAAACGGTAACTTGTCCTGTTTACACACCCTGTATATTAACCGATCGTAACCAAAATCAATAGGCTTCGAGGGTTTGTGGACCTCTACCTCTATGCCAAATTTCAAGTCGCTATCTTCAAAATTGCGACGTGTGAATGCCAAAAAACGATAACTTGTCCTGTTTTCACACCCTGTATATTAACCGATCGAAAACAAAATCAACAGGCTTCGAGGGTCTGTGGACCTCTACCTCTATGCAAAATTTCAAGTCGCTATCTTCAAAATTGCGACCTGTAAATGCCAAAAAACGGTAACTTGTCCTGTTTTCACACCCTGTATATTAAACGATCGTAACCAAAATCAATGAGTTTCGAGGGTTTGTGGACTTCTAACTTTGTGCCAAATTTCAAGTCGCTATCTTCAAAATTGCGACCTTAAATGCCAAAAAATGGTAACTTGTCCTGTTTTCACACCCTGTATAACAATTAGAACAAACGAGCAAACGAACAACAATACGTGTCTCACCGAATACTTTCATTTGACATAAAAAAAGAATATTATCCATGTTTACACGGACAAGAATGGCAAAAACACGGTGACTTGTCCATGTTTTCACACCCTGTATATTAACCGATCGTAACCAAAATCAATAGGTTCCGAGGGTTTGTGGATCTCTACCTCTATGCCAAATATCAAGTCGCTATTTTAAAAATTGCGACCTGTAAATACCAAAAAACGGTAACATGTCCTGTTTTCACACCCTGTATATAAAACGATCGTAAGCAAAATCAATAGGCTTCGAGGGTTTGTGGATTTCTAACTTTATGCCAAATTTCAAGTCGCTATCTTCCAAATTGCGAACTTAAATGCCAAAAAACGGTAACTTGTCATGTTTTCACACCCTGTATAACAATTAGTGCAAAAGAGCAAAGGATCAAAAATATGTGTCTTATCGAATACTTTCATTTGACATAAAAAAAGCAAAGTTGGTTCTTGTTTACACGGACAAAAATGCCAAAAAACGCCAAAAAACGGTAACTTGTCCTGTTTTCACACCCTGTATATTAACCGATCGTTACCAAAATCAATAGGTTCCGAGGGTTCGTGGACCTCTACCCCTATGCCAAATTTCAAGTCGCTATCTTCAAAATTGCGACCTGTAATCGATTTCATCACATACATACATACATACATACATACACACATACATACAGACAAAAAATCAAAATTTTTTTTTTCGATTACAAATCGATTGGTATAAGATTCAGAGTGATCCGACGTACCGTTACGAAGTTTTTGTCCCGATTGGTCTCGCCCTATAGAAAGCCCTATATTATAGATAAGGGCTTTCTAACAAGCGGCGTGGCCGCCTGTGCCTGCGGCACGCGCGAGGCCCTTCGGGCCTCGTTTGTGTGACCTTCGGTCACACATTATTGCCACGCTCCTATCCGTACCGTGGCCTATAATTAGAAAGCCCTTATAATTAGATTTACCAATCGCTAGTCTAATTTTACCGTGATAATTTTCTAATTGGTTGCCATGGTAACCGACTTGTCAACGTCAATCGTAAATTTTTTTTTATCTCTACCTAAATACCAAATATCAAATCTCTAAGTCGTACGATTGACGAATTATGACGATTTTTTACTTTTTTTTTGTTTACCATAGCAACCAATTTTGTATTATGAAATTATGCTTCATAAACAATCCTAAGTACCATATTATATATTTCATTAATGATATACGTATTATTAATTGGTTGCCATGGTAACCGACTTGTCAACGTCAATTGTTAATTGTTTTTTAATCTTTACCTAAATACCATATATCAAATCTCTAAGTCGGACGATTGACGAATTATGACGATTTTTTGCTGCTTTTTGTTACCATAGCAACCAATTTTTTAATATCAAATTAGGCTCCATAAACAATCCTAAGTACCATATCATATGTTTTATTAGTGATATACATATTATTAATTGGTTGCCATGGTAACCGACTTGTCAACGTCAATCGTTATTCTTTTTTAATCTTTACCTAAATACCAAATATCAAATCTCTAAGTCGTACAATTGACGAATTATGACGATTTTTTACTTTTTTTGGTTACCATAGCAACCGATTTTTTATTATCAAATTAGGCTTCATAAACAATCCTAAGTACCATACTATATCTTTTATTAGTGATTTACGTATTATTAATTGGTTGCTATGGTAACCTTATTCTCAATAAAAAATGCTGACATACTTTCACGTCTACTTATAAATTGACACCGAAAAAAGGAAAAGTTGGTCCTTGTTTACACGAACAAAAATGCCAAAAATGGTAACTTGTCCTGTTTTCACACCCTGTATATTAACAGAACGTAACCAAAATCAATAGGCTTCAAGGGTTTGTGGACCTCTACCTCTATGCCAAATTTCAAGTCGCTATCTTCAAAATTGCGACCTATAAATGCCAAAAAACGGTAACTGGTCCTGCTGTCACCCCCTGTATATTAACCGATTGTAGCCAAACTCAACAGGCTTCGAAAATTTTTGGACCCCTAACTCTATGCAAAATTTCAAATCGCTATCTTCAAAATTGCGACCTCTAATGGCCAAAAAACGGCAACTTGTCCTGTTTTCTCACCCTGTATATTAACCGATCGTAACCAAAATCAACAGGCTTCGAGGGTCTGTGGACCTCTACCTCTATGCAAAATTTCAAGTCGCTATCTTCAAAATTGCGACCTGTAAATGCCAAAAAACGGTAACTTGTCCTGTTTTCACACCCTGTATATTAAACGATCGTAACCAAAATCAATAGGCTTCGAGGGTTTGTGGACTCCTAACTTTATGCCAAATTTCAAGTCGCTATCTTCAAAATTGCGACATTAAATGCAAAAAACCGGTAAGTTGTCCTGTTTTCACACCCTGTATAACAATTAGAACAAAAGAGCAAAGAAACAAAATTACGTGTCTTACAGAATACTTTCATTTGACATAAAAAAAAGAATATTATCCTTGTTTACACGGACAAAAATTGCAAAAAACTGTGATTTGTCCTGTTTTCACACCCTGTATATTAACCGATTGTAACCAAAATCAAAAGGTTCCGAGGGTTTGTGGACCTCTACCTCAATGCCAAATTTCAAGTCGCTATCTTCAAAATTGCGACCTGTAAATGCCAAAAAACGGTAACTTGTCCTGTTTTCACACCCTGTATAACAATTAGAGCAAAAGAGCAAAGGAACAAAAATACGTATCTTACCGAATACTTTCATTTGATATAAAAAAAAAGAAAAGTTGGTCCTTGTGACACGGGCAAAAATGCCAAAAAACGTTAACTTGTCCTGTTTTCACACCCTGTATATTAACCGATCGTAACCAAAATCAATAGGTTCCGAGGGTTCGTGGACCTCTACCTCTATGCCAAATTTCAAGTCGCTATCTTCAAAATTGCGACCTGTAATCGATTTCATCACATACACACACACACACGCACACACACACACACACACACACATACAGACAAAAAATCGAAATTTTTTTTTTCGATTACAAATCGATTGGTATAAGTTTCAGAGCGATCCGACGCACCGTTACGAAGTTTTTCTCCCGATTGGTCTCGCCCTATAGAAAGCCCTATATTATAGATAAGGGCTTTCTAACAAGCGGCGTGGCCACTCGTGCCTGCGGCACGCGCGAGGCCCTCCGGGCCTCGTTTGTGTGACCTTTGGTTCCACATTATAGCCACGCTCCTATCCGTACCGTGGCCTACAATTAGAAAGCCCTTATAATTAGTGTTACCAATCGCTAGTCTAATTTTACCGTGATAAATTTCTAATTGGTTGTCATGGTAACCGACTTGTCAACGTCAATCGTTATTTTTTTTAATCCTTACCTAAATACCAAATATCAAATCTCTAATTCGTACGATTGAGGAATTGTGACGATTTCTTACTTTTTCTTGGATACCTTTGTAACCAATTTTTTAGTTTCAAATTAAGCTTCACAAAGAATCCTAAGTACCATACTATATGTTTTATTAGTAATATACATATTATTAATTGGTTGCTATGGTAACCGACTTGTCAACGTCAATCGTTATTTTTTTTAATCTTCACTTAAATACCAAATATCAAATCTCTAAGTCGTACGATTGACGAATTGTGACGATTTTTTTACGTTTCTTGGTTACCATAGCAACCAATTTTTTAGTATCAAATTAGGCTTCACAAACAATCCTAAGTACCATACTATATATTTCATTAATGATATACATATTATTAATTGGTTGCCATGGTAACCGATTTGTTAACGTCAATCGTTAATTTTTTTTAAATCTTTACCTAAATACCAAATATCAAATCTCTAAGTCGTACGATTGACGAATTATGACGATTTTTTACTTTTTTTGGTTACCATAGCAACCAATTTTTTAGTATCAAATTAGGCTTCATAAACAATCC
>MU185935.1:197938-212265 GCA_016904865.1 Pissodes strobi
CATAGCAACCAATTTTTTAGTATCAAATTAGGCTTCATAAACAATCCTAAGTACGATACTATATCTTTTATTAGTGATTTACATATTATTAATTGGTTGCTATGGTAACCATGTTGTCAACAAAAAATGCTAACATACTTTCACCTCTACTTATAAATTGACATCGAAAAAAAGAAAAGTTGGTCCTTGTTTACACGAACAAAAATGCCAAAAAACGTGAACTTGTCCTGTTTTCACACCCTGTATATTAACGGATCTTAACCAAAATCAATAGGCTTCGAGGGTTTGTGGACCTCTACCTCTATGCCAAATTTCAAGTCGCTATCTTCAAAATTGCGACCTGTAAATGCCAAAAAACGATAACTTGTCCTGTTTTCACACCCTGTATAATAACCGATCGTAACCAAAATCAATACTCTCCGAGGATTTGAGGACCTCTAACTCCATGCCAAATTTCAAGTCGCTATATTCAAAATTGCTACCTGAAAATGCTAAAAAACGGTAACTTTTCCTTTTTTCATACCCTGTATATTAACCGATCGTAACCAAAATCAATAGGCTTCGAGGGTTTGTGGACCTCTACCTCTATGCCAAATTTCAAATGGCTATCTTTAAAATTGCGACTTGTAAATGCCAAAAAACCGTAACTTGTTCTGTTTTCACACCCTGTATATAAACCGATCGTCACGAAAATCACTATGTTCAGAGGGTTTGTAGAGCTCTACCTCTATGCCAGATTTCAAATGGCTATCTTTTAAATTGCGACCTGTAAATGCCAAAAAACGGTAACTTGTCCTGTTTTCACACCCTGTATAACAATTAGAGCAAAAGAGTAAATAAAGAAAATACGTGTCTTACCGAATACTTTCATTTGACATAAAAAAAAAGAAAAGTTGGTCCTTGTTTTGCACGGTCCAAAATGCCACTAAAACGGTAACTTGTCCTGTTTTCACACCCTGTATATTAACCGATCGTAACCAAAATCAACAGGCTTCAAGGGTTTGTGGACCTCTACCTCTATGCCACATTTCAAGTCGCTATCTTCAAAATTGCGACATGTAAATGCCAAAAAACCGTAACTTTTCCTGTTTTCACACCCTGTATAACAATTAGAGCAAAAGAGCAAAGGAACAAAAATACGTGTTTTACCGAATACTTTCATTTGACATAAAAAAAAGAGAAAAGTTGGTCCTTGTTTAATGCCAAAAATGCCAAAAAACGGAAACTTGTCCTCTTTTCACACCCTGTATATAAACCGTTCATAACCAAAATCAATAGGTTCCAAGGGTTTGTGGACCTCTTCCTCTGTGCCGAATTTCAAGTCGCTATCTTCAAAATTGCGACCTGTAAATGCCAAAAAACGGTAGTTTGTCCTGTTTTCACACCCTGTATAACGATTAGAGCAAAAAAGCAAAATAACAAAAATATGTGTTTTACCGAATACTTTCATTTGACATAAAAAAAATAAAAGTTGGTCCTTGTTTTATGCCAAAAATGCCAAAAAACGGAAACTTGTCCTGTTTTCACACCCTGTATATTAACCGATCGTAACCAAAATCAATAGGTTCCGAGGGTTTGTGGACCTCTACATCTATGCCAAATTTCAAGTCGCTATCTTCAAAATTGCGACCTGTAATCGATTTCATCACATACACACACATACATACATACACACATACAGACAAAAAATCGAAATTTTTTTTTTCGATTACAAATCGATTGGTATAAGTTTCAGAGCGATCCGACGTACCGTTACGAAGTTATTGTCCCGATTGGTCTCGCCCTATAGAAAGCCCTATATTATAGATAAGGGCTTTCTAACAAGGGATACTTAAAAACTAACTAATTCATCAAACGAAAAATCATAGAATTTTTGAAGAAAACATGATAATTAGTTATATGAAATATAAAGCATGTAAAAAACCCAACAATTATTTACCTATAATAACTTAATATGACAAAAATTTAAAAATACAATAATTAAATGATATTACATTATTGTTGTCATCGTATCAGTTGTCACCTTTTTACTTTTTTGCTATTCTGTATATAACCATTTTGAGCTTTCTCGCTTTTAGCAACGAAGGATGTTTTCTAGTACCCGTTTAAAATAAAAAAGTTATATGGTATCGGCTCCTCACTACAATTGTGGACCGACATATTATTATGTTAAATACGCTGAAAATAAAGCACGAATCTTGAGTATTCCAAGTAAGTAAACTAAATATAACTAGATATCTAATAGTGTGATGAAGGCCCGAAGTTTCCAAATCCGGTAATATTTTAGAGTGAAATATGAATGAGAAAGTTTCTCAGCGACTCAATAATTAAACGAGAATTGAGAGCGGAATTTCTAAGACGCGTCACGTTCAGGAACATTTCGTTCTACGGGAGAGAAGAAAGATATAACGTAGAGAAAAGGAAAAAGAGAGCTATACATTATATATCTAATATAGTAATACATAATTTAGGCTACGCATGCGTGCATTAAGCTTTATCTGTGGTATTGAATAGACTGATCATGAATTTCATTACTTTACAAAACTAGGGAATATTCTTTTGCTAAATTTGCAATTTAAGGCACTTTTTAACCCTTTCAGACCTGAATCAATTTGTTTTTTCTGGAAACCTCTTTTTGGGGATTCTCTCAGATAACAAATGTAAAAAAACTCAAAAATACTCAATGTCTGAAAAAATAACAACGATATCCATTATAGTGAGCAAGGGGGACTTATTTTAAGTCCATCTTACAAAATGTTTTAAAAATCTTTTTAAAACAAGTAGTATACCATTTATTTGGGATAATTCGTTGGATTACTCTTCAAACTATCCTGTACAGAAATATCAATTTTTTATTATATTTCACGACTCACATAGATGGCAGAGGCAATTCTTTTGCTTTATAAAATAGCGTGGCATTATTTAACTGTAATATGTATACAAAATTGAAAAATTTGAAATATCCATCACGTTATTTTATTCCTTATTAAAATATTGAATATGCCTACAATGTATAATATGTACGACCCTCTCTGCTTTGCTTTCCGAGAATAAAACGAGCTGGTTGTATAAAATTACATATTTCAAGAGCATTTTAGTGTAAAAAATCACAAATATCTGCTTGTGTAAATTCCAAAAGTTTAATATGCATAAAATAAAAATAAAAGGCAGAAAGGATCGTGAGAGAGGTCGAACATTGCAAAAACAACTTTTACATAAATGGGTAGTCATGCTTGCCGAAATCTAGGGTTAAATATCAGTAGTTTGCTCAGTTTGCCCTTTTTGCCATTTGCAGGCTAACTAAATATTACGGAAGCATTTATCAACGGGACAAAAACTGACATTGCAATTGAAATTAATCGCAGATAAACTAAACAGGGATAAAAAAATATGTATAACATGATCAGTGGCGCTACTAAAAATTTGATTCGATCGAATTAATTGCACTGCTGGTGAAAAATTATTGGGACCGATTCGTCATTTTATTAAAATTATACTTCTTTAAACATTGAAAAAGATGCAAAATGATTCGCCAAAAACATATTTCATTATAGCCCGAAGGCCGCACAGACATAGGACTATGAGACCACATTTTATGTAAATTCGGCCAGGCTTGTAAATACGGTTCATTATAAACTTATTATTCCCTAAAAAAATAGTTTTTTAGATAGGTAACTAGAGATGTTTGATGAGGGCGATTACATCAAGCCTTCCAAATTGGAAACAAAATACGATGCATGGAAAAGAGTAATTTGTATAACAAAAGTGATGTCCACATCGCACGAGGACGAAGTTTGAGACCGATAGGCTCATAGTTCCGAGAGCGATGTGGACAATCCATTAGAGTATATTTTTCCTACCACTACGAAAACCCTATATAGGTTTAATTTTTATATACATTTTTACAATTATTATAAAAGAATTATTTAATTTAACATTAATAATTATATTAAAACATTTTAATTGAATTGTATATGTTAAATTAATAAGCACAGTTTATTAATTTTTACTAATTTTTTTAAAACAATCATTAAATAGGCAGTAATTATATGAAACGATTCCTCTTTTACGCTTTTAATATTTATTTTTTGTTACAGGTTTAGATGTAGATGTAAAACGAAAAGCCAGTTGATTGGAAGGTTTATTTTGACTCGATCTGAATGGAAATTTTTCTGTTTGTTTATTTTGAATTGATTACATAATGGTATTGCAAAATTGTTCATTTCACTTAAGGAATGTTCACATTAGGCTTCCATCACTGCAGTAGATTTCCGGCGACCACAGTTTAAGAATTTGAAAAAAAAATCATTCGAACTGTACAGACAATTAACTTTTAATATTTCGAACTGCATGTTTAAAGATTTTAACTCGTACAAATGCAAAAACAAAGTCCCTAGAATAATAAGAATTTTTAAAAGACTAAAAAAGAAAAAAATTTTCATTGGGAATATTAATGTCAAAATGATAAAGATATTAGAAAATTGTATGAGGAGAAAAGCAAAAGAAGAATTACAAGATCAAAGCAGCCTAGAGCAACTAAAGCAATTAGATGCAGCAGAAGTTGTTTTAGATACAACTTTCTCCCCAGTAAAGAAAAATTATTTTCTGTCTGAAAGCTCATCAGCAAGTAAGCTTGATTTTCAAGCATATGTTTCATCACAAAAGATCTTCAAGGAGTAGATATCGCAATTTTAGTAGAGGCTTGCGATTGAACTGGTGTTTCCGATAATTCTGCTTCTTTTCTAGTGCATGCTATTCTGCAAGATTTCGGTTGATATACCAAATAAATACATATTAATTTAAGTTTCGTTTTTTACAGTCTATAACGTTACAAGTGTGGTTGTATAAAGCAAAAGGTCATTTGCATTCGATTCGTCTCACATTCCTCGATCTAACAATGCGAAACACGACTAGTCTGTCATGAGAAACTAAAAATCACCCCCACCCGCCCTTAACACAATCTAATATAAAAAATTACCTTTAGCAGATTACGTAAGTTTATTTTACCAAAATATACCATATAAATGCATATTACTTCAAGTTTCGTTCGTTTTCAAAATTTTTAACATTAGTGGTGGTTGTAAAAACTGCATTCGATTCGTCTCTCAATCCTCGATCTAACGCGGTTAGTTTCACATAGTATCAACTTATTTTAGTTATTTGAGTGGGTTCCGATACGTTATATTTTAATAGAGTTGGTGAGTTTTGGTTAGTCGTTTAATCAATTTTCGGTTAGCTTCACTCAGTCTCAACTTTTTTTTACTTGTTTGAGCCGGTTCCGTTACCTTATAATCAATTGTAATAGATTTGGTTAGTCGTCCAATCAACTTTCTGTTAATTTCCCTTAGTCTTAACTTATTTTAGTCATATGAACCGGTTCCAATACGTTTTCATTAATTTTAATGGATTTGATTAGTTTGGTTTAGTCGTTCAATCAACTTTGGGTTAGTTTCACATTGTCTCAAATTATTTTCGTCAATTGAGTCAATTTTAAGAGAATTAGTAAGTTTTGGTTACTTGGGTTAGTCGTCTAATCAACTTTCGGTTTATCTCCCTTAGTCTTAACTGATTTTAGTCATATGAGCAGGTTCCGATACGTTATAATCAATTTAAATGGATTTGGTTAGCTTTGGTTAGTCGTTCAATTAACTTTCGGTTAGTTTTACTTAGTCTCAACTTAATTTAATCATTTGAATCGGTTCCGATACGCTATAATCAATTTTAATAAACTTGGATACTTTTGGTTCGTCCTCTAATCAACTTTCGGTTCATTTCACTTAGTATCAACTTATTTTTGTCACTTGGACCGGTTACGATCCGTTAAAATCAATTTTAATGGATCAGGTTATTTTTGATTAGGGTCGAATCAACTTTCGGTTAGTTTCACTTAGTTCCCACTTATTTTAGTCATTTGAGTCGGGATCCGATACGTTAAAATCAATTTGATTAGATTTGGTTAGTTTTGGTTAGTCGTCTAATCAACTTTCAGTTAGCTCCACTTAGTGTCAACTTATTTTCCTTATTTGAGACGGTTCCGATAAGTTATAATCAATTTTCATAGATTCGGTTAGTTCTGGTTAGCAGTCCAATCAACCTTCGGTTTTCCATAGTCTTAACCTATTTTAGTCATTTGGACCGATTCCGATTGCTTATAACCAATTTTGATGGATTTGGTTAGTTTTGGTTTGTCGTCAATTAACTTCCATTTAGTTCCACTTAGTCTCGAATTATTTTAGTCATTTGAGCCGATTCCGATAGGTTATAATTAATTTTATTAGATTTGGTTTGTTTTGGTTAGTCTTCTAATCAACTTTCGGTTCATTTTACTTGATATCAACTTAATTTAGTCCCTTGGACCGGTTACGATACGTCATGATCAATTTTAATGGATTAGGTTATTTTTGGTTAGTCGTCAAATCAGCCTTCGGGTAGTTTCACTTAGTCCTAACTTATTTTAGTCATTTGAGTCGGTTCCGATACGTTATAATCAATTTTAATACACTCACCGGCATAAAAAACCGGCCACTAAAAACTAGCCCGAATTTCAAAGTTGGATTTCTCGCGAACCACTCGTTAGATTTTGATGATTTTTTTTTAAATTGTAAATTGATTCCTTCTTAACAGATGCTACCTCAGAAATTTTTATTCCGATTTTATTTTGAGCATATACATGGCGCAACAATAAGACGAAGTTTTTTGCCCGAACTTTGTAACACCCTGTAGGGTGCAG
Organism: Pissodes strobi; assembly: GCA_016904865.1. NCBI lineage: Eukaryota > Metazoa > Arthropoda > Insecta > Coleoptera > Curculionidae > Pissodes > Pissodes strobi. The sequence goes on from MU185935.1 coordinate 204,669, forward strand.
CAGCTACAGTGGCTATTGCTCACTGGAATCATATTGTAGCCTCATCTTTTGTGAACATTTGGTGTTTTTAATCACGACATTATCTCCGTTTGTGTTGAAGATACGCTGCTTTTGTGAGCATTTTGTTTTTTTAATCACGACATTATCTCTTTTTGTACTGGAGATATGCGGTTTTAAAACGAACGTCTCGGAAAAATGCTTCGCAGGCAGAAAGTTTTATGTGTAAGTAATCCTGGCGGCATATGCGAAAACGGATTTATGAGTATCTGCAATATGACAGCAACGGTTGTCAATGTAAAAAATGCCATTATCTGTGACGGATGTTGCTCGTATTGTGGCCTTAATTGAGGATGGCCGAAGTCAACGTTATGTGTCCGATAACCTGGGTATACCTCGAACAACAGTCCAGGATGCCTGGAATGGGTATATGGAAACGGGAAATTTCACCAGGCGAGTCGGTTCGGGAAGTAAACGGAAGACAAATGCAATTGATGACCGCTATATTGTCTTGAATACTTTACGAAATCGTAGTATTACAGCGTGTCAGAATCAACATCTGCTACAAGCCGTGCGTAGAACTCAAGTCAGTGAGAGAACAATCCGACGAAGATTAAAAGAAAACAGCTTGTCTGCTAGGAGGCCTGCCACAGGACCCCAGCTACTTCCAAGACATCGTCGAGCACGTCTTCAGTTTGCGCGTTTACATGTGAATTGGGATATTGAGCAATGGACTAAAGTCCTTTTCACGGATGAATCGCGGTTTTGCCTGCGATCGCCTGATGGTCGGGAGCGAGTTTGGAGACGGCAAAATGAAAGATTTATGGACTGTGTAATTTCGGAACGCCTAAGTTTCAATGGAGGTTCTGTGATGGTGTGGGCGGGAATTTCTAGGGAGGCCCATACAGATTTAATCTTGGTTGAAAACGGTGTCTTAAATGCACATCGATATATTGAGGATATTCTACAGAACGCTGTTATCCCTATTCTCATTTTATCGGAGACGGGTTCGTATTAATGCAAGATAATGCGCGAGCACACGTGGCATTAGTAGTTAACGAATATTTGGACGAAGTGGGTATTGAACGAATGGTTTGGCCAGCTTGCAGCCCTGACTTCAACCCCATTGAACATCTGTGGGACCAACTTCAAAGGCGCATTCGTCGTCGACCTGTTTTACCCGACAGCCTTCAAGATCTGCGAATTGCACTTCAGGACGAATTTGATGCCATTCCACAAGAATTTGTAACAAACCTGATTGATTCAATGCCACGTCGACTAAATAAAGCGGTTTTGAAGCGAGGAGATCACACTAGATATTAGTCCCTTACAATTTATTTATCTTTTTTTATTTTCATGTTTTTGTTAGTTTTCAGATTAAACTTACGTTCTGATGTTTGTTTGACTTTTTTTAAAACTTTTTCCGATGCATTTGTTTTAAAGCAGCGTATCTTCAACACAAACGGAGATAATGTCGTGATTAAAAAAACAAAATGTTCACAAAAGATAAGGCTACAATATGATTCCAGTGAGCAATAGCCACTGTAGCTCCTGCACCTTACAGGGTGTTACAAAGTTCGGGCAAAAAACTTCGTCTTATTATTGCGCCCTGTATATGCTCAAAATAAAATCGGAATAAAAATTTCTGACGTAGCATCCGTTAAGAAGGAATCAATTTACAATTTAAAAAAAAATCATCAAAATCTAATGAGTGGTTCACGAGAAATCCAACTTTGAAATTCGGGAAAGTTTTTAGTGGCCGGTTTTTTATGCCGGTGAGTGTAGTTCTGATAAGTTATAATCAATTTTAATAAATTTGGTTAGTCTTGTTTAGTCGTCAAATCAACTTTCGCTTAGTTTGAGTTAGTCTCAAATTATTTTAGTCATTTGAACTGGTTCCTATACGTTGTAGTACATTTTAATAGCTTTGGTTAATTTTATAATACTTTAATTTGTGTAATCTATTCCGATACATCATAGGCCGTTTTGGTGCTTTTGGTTAGTTTTCGCTAGTCGTTCAATCAACTTTCGTTTAGTTTTAGTTAGTTTTAATTTATTTTAGTCCTTTGAACAGGTTCCGATACGTTATAATCATTTTTAATGTTGTTGGTTAATTTTAGTTAGTTTCCAAAATTCGGTTAATTTGGAATAATTTTAACTTACTTTAATTTTTTTTTATCTGTTCCAGTACGTTTTAGCTCATTTCGGTGCTACTGTTACTTTTGGTTAATTTTGGTAAGTCGTTTAATCAACTTTCGGTGAATTTCAGATAGCAGAATTTATTTTAGTCATTTGAACTTTTAACTTTCGGTTAGTTTTACTTAGTCTCAACTTATTTTAATCATTTGAATCGGTTCCGGTACGTTATAACCAATTTTAATGTCTTTGGTTAATATTAGTTATTCGCTAAAATTCGGTTAATTTGTGTTAGTTTTAACATGCTGTAATATTTTAAACTGTTTCGATATGCTTTAGCCCTTTTTAGTGCTTTTGGTTAGTTTTGGTAAGTCGTTCAATCAACTTTCGGTTAGTATTGGTTAGTTTTAAATTATTTTAGTCATTTGAACCAGCTCCGATACATTATAATCAAATTTAATATTTTTGGTTAGTCGCCAAAGTTCGGTTCGTTTTGGTTAGTTTTAATATTTTTAATATGTCCCGATTCGCTTTAGCCCTTTTTGGTGCTTTTGATTACCTTTGGTTCATTTTGGTTAGTCGATTAATCAACTCTTGCTTAAGTCTAATTTGGTTTAGTAATTTGAACCGGATCCGATACGTTATGTTTTTGGTTAGTTATGGTTAGTCGCCAATGTTCGGTTTGTACTAGTTGTAACTTACTTTTATTTTTTTAAATCTGTTGCGATACAATTTAACCCTTTTCGGTGCTTTTGGGTACTTTTGGTGAGTTTGGGTTAGTCGTTCAATCAACTTTCGGTTAGTTTCAGTTAGTTTTAATTTATTTTTGTCATTTGAACCGATTCAGTCCGCATAAACAAACTAACTCGATCTTTCACGCGTATAACGTGATGTGCCAAATGTAGCATGCACTTTTTCGCGATTTGATACTCCATAATACGAACATTTCCAATGTTAAAAATGACAAAAAAAAGAACCGAGCTGAAAAAAAATCAAGGATCAATTAGAAAGTTACAGATCTATTTTGATAGTAAAAAGAGCAAGACACCGCTAAGAGAGAAAAAGGAGGCAACTATCATAAAAGATACGTATTGGTGGAACATGTTCTGATTGTCAAATCTGGATCTATTTATCTGGAACATGCAGCTCCTACCTCAGGAACGGACAGAAACACAAAATCAAGTATTTTCGATTTCTTAACTGACAACATGGGATCTGTTGAATGTTTTTAAATCGGAGTTCTAAAGCAATTTGAACTTTCACTTCACCATTTGATTGAAATAATGAATGGTGAATTTAGCGATGCAAAAGGATTCCAAGGACCGATTGGAAAGCTTCTTCCAACATGTCAGTTTCTTTTAATAGTGAAATTAAAGATCTAAGAAACTCCAATACCGAACAAGTTTAATTGTATAAAATGTGTTCCGCAATCGCAAAAGGTTACATACTCTCAAATTTATCTAATCGTGGCCCTGGAAAAATTGCACACCCAAGATGGCTAACAGGAGTTTGAGACTGCATGTAGCTAGAGAACAACCTACAAATGAACTAAAAGCATTAAAGGAAATTATATTGCTTGGTTAGATAATTAAAATGCTCGTAAACTGAAGGCTTCACACATTTATTCTCTCTGACCACGCGATATATCTACCAAGTGCAGTTAAAGAAGTAATTAATCTAGTTATACAAAGAAACGCATTTTTCACTGGTCCAGAAAATATTATGTTGGTAATTACTCGAGATGATAGAAAGCATATAAGACAACTTAAGCTAAGGTGGACATCCGAGAACCTAAACTCAACTTTGAGGCTGATATTACAGCGAATTGATAAGTGGCTGTCAATAAGCGCAACTGAACCACTACTTATAAAAAAATATCCCATGATACTTTACAAGAAATGATTATGACGGTTAATCATGACATTGGAATTTTGAAATGCACTTGTCACTTACAAGCCCATGCATCTAAACAGTTTCCGAAGCCCCTACTTCAGTAGGCAGAACAGATGAAAGATATGGTTGGATTCAAGCTCGGATTACCTCTAGTCTAGAAATAAAAAGCCCGAAAACTGAGACAAAACGGCATTTTCTAAACTAGCATTTTTGCCTGAATAGGGTGAGAATGGAGGTAGGACGGAACTCGCTATTCGGCCATCTACACGTGGTAAGTTCTTGTTTATTTCAGTCAATAAAAGTCTATTCCCATTGAGTGAAATACGCGAAAAGTTACATTTTTCATTCAGCATTCAACAGCAAGCTATGTAGAAAATTCGAGTCGATCTAAATTAAAAATCAATATATTATGCTTTATTGTCTAAGACTCAAAATAAACTCATTGATAAAGCTACTAATTACTAAACAAAAATTAGCAATATTTATAGCGACAAAACATAATAAAATTAACGGAGCACCGAATTATGCAAGCAAATGCTCCAAAATAGAGTAACGATACAACTTATACTACGCATCACAAATATGATTTTAAACTTATAATCAAATAAAGCCAACCCAATCCAAAACAAGCAAATGGGTCAAAAAAGAACTGGTCCACGCTATAGTAAACCCTACCAATCACAAATTCTTTTACAGCTTTTTTAAAACGCTTTCTACATCCAATTTGTCTTATGGAACCTGGAAGCCTAGTAAACCTCGCCTTACTTCAAGTGGGTCAGCCATGACCCGAAACCTAAATTTTCATGGATATTTTTAAGCTCCGGGATCTTTTTTCAGTGATCTTCCATGAATTCTCCTGATTTATGATAAGAATATTGCCTTTAGTATTCATTTCTCAAAAAAATATATTTACCGGAAAACTGCCTATGGGTCACCTGTGATCCGGATTTGGTATAAGTCGGTATATGCTAAAACTCCCCAATTCAACAAGTCTCAGCTAGCGTTTTTTAGGTATATTGGTATTCGTAATATCTCGCCTCGTCGTTTAGTTTACTATCCAAGGTTAGCCAGTCAAGACGCCTCGTCGTTTAGTTTACTACCCAAGGTTAGACAGTCAAGAATATTTTTTGTCAATAACTTCGTAATAGTGAAGCGGGATGTGTTCTCAAAATAGGTATTTGTCCGACAAGGGGCTCTACGAAATCCTGATGCAGTCCTCAGATGACGAGTGTGGAGGGGAAATACGATTGGAGCAGGCATTTAATGATTTCTCGAATAATGAACCTGTGAGACACGAAGCAAGTGTTTCATTTCATGACCTGGAAGAAGAAAAAGTTCAGTTAACCGATCCACCAAAAGAAAAAACAGTGAACAATAGGCTGTCTACGATACAGATAACCGTACTTGGTATACTGTTGCATCTAAAACAGGAAAATCCAGGTCATGCAACATCTTACAAGAAGAACAAGGTCTCACAGATAAGAGTAAGGATCTGAATTCTATTACTAATTGTTTCAAGCTGTTTTTTTCTGAAAACTTGTTAGAGATTATTATAAAATACACAAACAAAAAGGCAAATGACTTTATAAAAGCTTATAATTAAAGTCATGAAGACAAGATGGAGTCGTGGGTTGAGGTGGACACTACAGAAATGTTTGCCTTCCTAGGAATTCTTATCCTTACCAATAGATTTCGTGAGTCAAGAGAAAGTGCACGAGATTTATGGTCGACTACCAATAATGCTTTCACCAGGCCGATTTATCAGGCTACTATGGCTAGAAATAGGTTTTCTGATATTCTACGTCACCTTCGTTTTGATGACCTATCTACAAGAGCTGAGAGGAAGGAGCAAGATATGCTTGCTCCGATTCGTGAGATTACCGACATATTTGCCAAGAATTGCAGATACTCTTCAAGCCTTCAGCTTTTGGGTCTATTGATCAGCAATTAGTTACTTTCCGAGGTCGTTGCTCATTCAAGGTTTATATACCAAGTAAGCCAGGCAAATATGGTATAAAGGTATGGGTTCTTTGTGATGCTGAAAGTTTCGATTGCTGAAATTTTAAAGTGTATTTAGCAGAAAAAAATCAAGGTCCTCGAGTTGTCAAAACTTTAGCAAGCTACTGGTATGCTACCATACCAGTGGGCGAAACATAACCACTGATAATTTTTTTACCGATATCACCTTAGCAGAAGAACTTTTGTCCCAGAATATAACAATAGTGGGTACAGTTCGCCAAACTCGCAGAGACTTGCCAAAGTGTTTATTGGATATTCGCGAAAGAGCTACGTATTTTTCACAGTTCCTTTTCACACGGAATCTTACCTCAGTGTCCTACGTTACCAATCCCAAGAAATTTGTTGTACTACTATCTTCAATGCATAATCAACACGACATCGTCAGAGAAGACTTGAAATTCAAGCCTATAATAGCACAAAAAGTGACATTGATTACTTCGATAAAGTTATACATGAGCACAGTTCCAAAAGGTGCACAAGAAGATCTCCCCTACGTTTAGTTTTCAACTGGCTTGACGTCGCTGCATATAATGCGTTCGTCATCTAGATTCTGAAAAATCCACAATGGTAACCTAAAAGTCAGGAGAAAACTTTTTTGGAAGAACTAGGTAATATGTTGAGTACAGTTCCAAAAGGTGCACAAGAGATGGCCTGACAACTGGCTTGACGTCGCTGCATATAATGCGTTCGTCATGGATTCTGAAAAATCCACAATGGTAACCTAAAAGTCAGGAGAAAAGTTTTTTTTGGAAGAACTAGGTAATATGTTGACCCATGATCATATTTTACGACGTGCTGAAAAAATTCACGAGGATGGTAGAGGGTTTTCCGCAACTATATGTCATGCTATTGTATATATGGGAATTTCAATAAAAAAGAAGCTGCCAAAGCCCAACGTGAACGCCAAGAGGAGTCGATGCTTTCAGTGCCGTGGTAATGACAATAAATATTCTCCTAAATGTGACAAGTGTAAAAAAATTTGTTTGTCCACTCAGAATTCAAAATTCAAAAAACAGTATTTTGTTCTTATTGTTCAAAAGATGAAGATGGAGATTAAAGATGTATCATTACCATAATAAAAATAAATTTAGTTATTGTATCACGATAAAATAAGATATTTTGTTTGATGTTTGTTTGTTGTGACGTATATCATAATTATTATATATACCTTGTAAATAAAAAGTTTATTTGTTTATTAAGTTTCCTAACAATTCTGTAATCAAAAATCATTAAAAAAAAAATTTCTCCGATTGACAGCAAATATTAATTTTGCAGACACATATCAATCAGCAAAATATTACTTTTCCAGCCTTAGCAGCACAGTGAGTACTTTGCTGCCTATGCAGCAAAATGATTTGCCTCCATGGGAATAAAACGTTTGACATAAGTTGTCGAACTATAATTATTATAGACATATACATTTCCATAGCAACCAACCGTTCCAACAATTGCGATTTCTATCATATTTTAATTTATCACTACATGAAAAATAGAAAGATTCTGGGAATTGTAATAATTTGCAAATATACAATATACATACCTATATCATTAT
>MU185935.1:212275-229126 GCA_016904865.1 Pissodes strobi
GTTCAACTCGGCAGCAAAGTAGATTGACTGCCTTAGCTGAATTCCTAGCCTCGCTACGCTCGGCTATGAACTGTCAGCCGCGGCAGTCAATCCACTACTTTGCTGCCTAGTAAAACAAATAGTATATTATTTTATATGGAGGAAAAGTAACTTTTCCTCCAAATATGATATGCTGTTTTTTCTTCAAATGTCAACAAATTAATACAAAAACATCTCTTTTTAATAGTAATAATATCTAATTATTATTAAAGATAAGTGGGTTCGCAAGGCGGCTTAGACCGGTGTCGTTAAATAGGCACATGTTGTTGCTATAGTAATGTAACATAAGCTGTCAGTGGACACTGTCAACAATAATTATTTTTTTAAGATTGCGTTTTAATTCCGTATTGATAAGTAGTTATTGAGTAAGTTCGATTAAATAATAACCAATTTGTTCCTAAATTAATGATTTTTAGAAATGCAGTCACACATTGAGTGATAAATACCAATTGTAGTTTAATAAATCTTGAGTTGTTGACGCTTATTTTGTTGTCTGTTTATATTGTATCTATGTTGCTATGACAACACTTTTACCTCCGCCGGCGGAAAAGTGAAAAGTAAAGCTCCGGCGGAGGAAAAACGAAACTTCACGGCCGCCTACACAGTCGAGTAATGAAGGATTTACTGACGTTTGAAGAAAATAACTATTTTTTCTGGGTCAAATTTGAGTTTTAAAATTATTTTGGTATGGCTGGGGTTAAACAGCTTTTTGACAGAATATATGACCGATTCTTTTTCAGTTCGGTGGACGGTATAGTAAGTTTCACAGTGAAGTTATTAAAACGAGTTGCATCGCTACAAAATTTCCGATCGACCGGTCAGGATATACCGCTTTAAGAATACCCAGTGAAGTCAAATTAAGTATTCTCAAAGAGAGTAACACTGGTATGTATGACTCTCTGGGTCTTGCTGAGCCGACAAATCCTATTGATCGTTTCTGCAGGACAAAAACTGATCGAAAAAGACAGTCCTCACAACATCCCAAAAACATATGCCATAGCGAAGACATGCTTCAATCAGCACTCATTGCAACTTCGGTATACAATTTGCGAGAGGTCACCTAAATCGCAGAGCAGCTCTGTACAAGCCTCTTCTTTAAAGACAAAACATGATCTGCTAACTTCACCCTGTCGTCAATATGAAGACCAAATAATTTTGTGACCTAGAGGTTAGTTACAGGTTTGATATCCAATAGAATATTGGTTAAAACACACTCGCCATTTCTTGAGAGTGATTAAATCATTCGCAATCATGTTTTCAAGTTGCAAAGGATCTTTGTGCCGCCAAAATATAGTGGTATCATCCGCGAAAATGATAACAGCTCCAGATATATTCAAACAGGGCAGGTCATTGACATAAATTAGAAATAGTAGGGGTCCGAGTACAGATCCCTGGAGAACACCTGCCGTGACTTTTAATTTGTGTGATTCCGTACTGTTCATGCTGATACTTTGACACCTATTTGATAAGTAGGAGGCAAACCAGTCCAGTGTTCTACCCATTTCAAGTTTATTGAGCAGGACTCTGTGATTCACACAATCAAAAGCAAAAGTCTCTCTATGACTTTTGCTAGAGTTGGCAACATTGAAATGGGACGATAATTGCCACATAATTCTACATCGCGCTCTTTAAAAGATGAATGACTGTTGCTTGTTTTAAGCAAGATGGAAAAATCCCCATCGAGAAAGACAAATTTATAGCCATGACCATAATATTTATGAACAGCAATATGTGGTGGTAAGGACCCTTTATAATATCCTATGCCATCCGGGTTGCATTCTTATGTTTAATGTCTTTAAACGTTTGTTCCAATTTGTACATTGAAGATGGCGTTTGTCAAAGCTGAAACTGCATGAACAATGAACAAGAATAGTAAAATTTTCTAGCGACCAGACTAACAGGGATCTAACACTTCATTTTCTGTCATATATAGTTCGGCCGCTTCGGCCCGTCCTAGTGGGCAGACAAGATTGTCGTTTTAGGTAGTCCCAAGCCTGTCGCCGAGGCGATATCAGCGAATATGAACTACGACAAGAAGGCCCACTCAATGGCAAGAGCGCGCTACAAAGGAATCGTCGTTTATTTTCTTCGTTGCCTGGTAACAATCGGCGAACTTCGCCGCACACAGGTTGAATTTAAATAAAAGCTGGCCATAATCGATATTTTCGTTTGCGGTATATTTAATCAAATTTATGACGAAATTATAGCACTCTAATATTCTATTTGGCTTTGGAAAAACACAATTGATATCTTCTGAATTGTTTGCAGCGCCCTGTCAAACTTACGTTATGGTTTTTTTATTATTATCACCAAATAAATATTTTGATAAAGTTTGTATTCAACTGGCTGTTTCAAAAATCTGTTAATGTTTTTAATTAGTTATTATTGATAGCAATACTCAAGGTACAATGTAATAACTAATATTTAAAAGATTTTGATTTTAATGATTTCACCATATTTCCGAATACTAATATTCTGACAAAAGACATTGCTCGAAAGAATTTGCCCCATCTTTTAATATTTAATTAAATTTTGGCGTTTTGTGTGATTTTAAAATTGGTTAAAGGTTTCGCACAATATTTTTACTGTATATTTCATTCCTATTTTGTAATACAACACAACTAAAAAATAGCGATATTACCTTATATCGAATATTGACTCGACTATAGAATTTAGGCGTGAAAATTAATGTGACAAAAGGATGAGCTGGTCCATGGCCGCCGCGTCAAAGGTCGCCTGCCAATATGATTTTTTTATTTGTATCATGGCCTGCCCATATTCTGCTAGTGTTCTCGCGGTGAAGGAGACACAACGTTGATATGCCGCCGCGGAGAGTTATATTTCTTATATAATTTCGCCCAAATACATATTAAAAAGATAAAGACTGATGTACTATACTGCTAACGTGCTAAAACTCCGTTGAGGTTATGTGTTGGTGTTATACTTAATTGTGCAACACATACCGTGGTATGTGTTGTGCAACAACTGAAGCCAGATTATCAGAAAATGGCGCGTCAAAATGAGGATCCCTTATTGGCTACATTTGTAACGTGCGCAGTTTTCCCTGCGGCTGTCTTGTTTGAGCATTTACGTTTCTCAATTTTTTTTTTGCTTCATATGTTGTACTGAAAGTATTTTCAAATGTCATTTAAATTACCCTTAACGCAACGCATTATTATTAAATTGGAATTTTAAAAGCTATATCTGTTGTACATACAGTCAGTACGGGTGGGCAAGAAATTGAATAATCGATTAAACGAATAATCTGAATAATCAAAAGAATCGATTATCGATATTTTCTGAACTATTAATCGATAAGTCGATTAATCGGTAATTTCTTAAAAGTGAATCGAATAATCGATTATTGTCGCCCACCCCTAATCCCATAATATTGTAGCATTGAAACAAAGATTGTAGTAAGTGAAACCGAAGCTGAAATTTCGTAGAATCATTAATGCTGATGCAAGACTGATGTTATTATAAAAAGAGGTAATAAATACTTTGGCTGAATCAGCAGATAAAAATTTAAAATTTAGTTTTGAACAACAGCTGCAGTGATGCTTCTATATTTTTTACTAGTTTCGTCCCTATTAGATTAATTTTTAAAAATAGCGATAACTCTGAAACATATGTATGGCAAAATTGCAGGCGCGTTTAAAGATCCTTTACAGGCGTAGCCGACTATATCAAAATCGGTCTCTCCTATTGGTTGATCCATCTCGTATTACAATATGTCTTCGTGATGCAATCAATTTCACAATTTCTCGCAACAGCTCTCGTGGTGTAGAGATGTAGATTGTTGGGTCTCACCTGGAAAGCACGGGTTCGAACCCCGTTGTTTTTTCTTATTTTTTTTTAAGATTATGTTTCTAAACAGCTTTTTTTTCTTGATTTTGGGTATGTCTTGGGTTAGATTGGGTTAGCACCTGGTTAGTTTCCTTTTCTTGAGCCCCCGTAGCGAGCGAAGCGATCGGAGGCCTATGCGGATCGACCAATAGGAGAGGCCGATTTTGATATAGTCGGCTACGCCTGTAAAGGATATTAAAATGCATTGCAGGCCCTCATCAACGCGTTTCTGTCGTCCGCTTAACATTAATTTTGCTCGTGAGACTCCTGAATTAACCGTTGCAAAAACAAAATTTGGATCACCGAATTACAAATTTAACACCCTTTTTTTACAACGAAGGAGCCCTTAATTTTCAAAATCATTTTTTAAAACGATTTAAGAACATACAAATGATTTTTATACATGATTTTTATCGTTAGTGATAATTGATACTCCCTATATATAAATATAAATGATGAGCAAAAAATTCACCAATTATTTGTCCATAACACGATATATTAAACGTGTAATACTTAATAACTTTTATGTTTTATTTCTGGTAAACCTTATTATGTCCAGCTTTCCTAGAAATTCGACCAGTGTGCGCCGGGTCCAAAGGTCACATGCCAGTATCATGCTAGTTTTCGCGCGGGGAAGGAGACATACCGTTGACGTGCCGCCGCGTAGAGTGAATCTTCTTATCGTAGTTAGTATTCGCTGGCGATATATAAACTAATAAACTCGCCTGCACTAATAGACTCGGATAGCGCATATCAAACAGAGCTGGTCCTAGAAATTATCCAAAATTTCCTTCATGGATTTTGTGCAACCTTGTATGTTATCAAGAAGTGCAAGTGACAAATCATTTTCTAAGTCGTTAACCTGTTCGAAATTTATGTCTTTATCACCATTTGTGTGAGATCTTGTTCTCTCTGATCTTGCCCTTTCTGTGATGTCACCATTATTCCCAAACTATTCTACTGTTTTCTGAACAGGGGCGGCTTCTCAATAAGTGCGCCCGTGCATCTTCCCTACATACAATTTAACATAAACTAACTATAATTTGGCAATTTACATATTTTTGAATCTCCACTGGCCGCAGAATACATTATTTATAAGAGCGAAATCGAGGCACAACGGCGACGATCAAAACACAGAGCGTCCAACGGCGGCCTCCGTCCGTAACCACAACTAGTTTAAATCTGTCGTGCGCTAGTGTTCGGCGCTCTTGTTAAATGCATTTTCGTCATGCAAAACGGTCGGGAATGTTCGTAAAATCACGAGAAGTCAAGGCTCATCCGTGCGCTATTTAGATCCGCACTTTGTAGCTTAATTTAGTGATAATTTGCAATTCTTGCGTATATAGTATGGTGTCACAATCAGATTTTTTCAGGGATGAAACTACATGATAAGATAACCCTTATTCCGGAGGTAATACAAAATTAGACTCCACAAAAGGACACTATCGTCAAAAATCGAAATATTGGTACCATCGTATAGAGGAAAAAATACTTATTTTTTGGTCCAATGCACAATAAGGTCTTTGTAGGAAGTATTTTTTGATAATTATTCAAAAAAATCATTTGCATTAGCCCATATGGCCGAGAAAAAATTTAAATGTAAATATCTCGGTTTCAACCGTGCAAAAATTTAATTAAAAAATAGTTATTTTTAAATATAACACTCAATTAACAAAAAGGGAAGGGCTAAATGAAAAAAAAATATTCTTTATAAAAGTTTCGCGGATGTCTTGACAAGGTAATAGAGCGAATCCCATATTTTTTGCTTATAAACTAACAATGGTATAACAATAAATAATGAGAGACGTCATGGGTTTACGCCCTAATTAAATATGTCCAGCCTCTTCATCTTCAAGCTACGGCTGATGCAACACATTTATTATAGGTCCTGAAAAATTCAGCTTGTGTGGAAAAAGTGGGAGGTAAATCGTTTTTTAGGGCGAATATTACATACTACTATTATAAGTATTATTCTGTCTTATACTCCAGTCGAGCCGTGAATTTATTTTTGTTTTGTTCGGTTCGTTGACGCTTGTTAATTAGCTGCATAATAAACTCGTGAGTTTAGTGTACGTAATATTGTTTGGTGTTTTATATTTTTATTTATATACTATTTATTATTCTACTGTCATGGCTAGTAGTTCGGGTTCTGACAATTGCTGCGGGGGCATAAATTCAGTTGATAATATTATTAAAAATAACTTTTCTCTATTGAATCTGAATAAAAAGATTGAAATAAAGAGGTTAGGGCGACCGATGCCGGTTTTAAAATTAGACCAAACATGTGCCAAGAAAAAGGATGGTCGGTCTTTCACCAGACATTTTAACCCCCGAAATCTTGTGGCGAATGGAATTTCACTTTAAAGCTAGGAAACGGCAAAGTCGAAGGGCTAACCATCGACAAAAAGATGTTCAATAACACTTTTTTGCCATCAAACCGATATATTTTTTAACGTTTTCGAACTTCTCCTGATTTTTTTTTTGAACTTTATTGATTTGTTGTTACAATAAACTGTTTTAATGGTTTACCCTTCTGGAATCGATAAGTACCTACTTATTAATTTCTTTTAGTGCGCAACAATTACCATTCAAGAGGGCGCCGAATTAATTTTTTAAACGATTTTAACGAGTTTTGGGTAAAAAATGGGCGTGGCACCCACAAAACGTTCCGCCTTCAGCGGCTAAGCCTTCCGGCGGCGGCGGCGCCTGCAGCGGGCAACCCCCTATTCGTAAGAAAAAACCTATTTAAATTGCGCACTACCTATTTAAAACCTCACGAGCCGCCACTGTTTCTGAACTGTTGGTTTAGTCACCACCATGTTTGATCTACTTTGCTTTACAATTACACCACTACAGACGCGGGTGTATAGTAAAATAAAAGATAGATATCCCATTTAAAAATAAAAAGTCGTTGATATGATCAACGAATGCTAAGTTGTCTCTTACCTTAACGATCCCGATAGTTTCATTGATTCGTGAAGTAAATGAACGCTCTTAAACTTTTGTGATATCATATGCTACCTTACACTTATAATATTCATAAAATTCGGTGTTCATTATTGCGAATCGATAAGAAATTAATTTTAAAAATAATTTTTGACACTCTGAAAGCGGGACGTTAACCACCGAAGTTTTGAACCTGAATCACACTTTTATTTTTATGGTAATGTGCAAAAAAAATCATCAGCATTCTCTGAAACCGTCTTATTGTCTTTTATTAACGTATTTTTAGTTGGACATGGCAGGCCATTTCACGTTTACCCTAAAGCAAGCATTTCTTTTTATATGGTGCTCATTCTACTTTCTTTGTAAATGAAATTGCAGAATGTTCTCTGTAAAGCACTCGCTAAAATGTAACTTTTTAAACATATTTTCTTCATTCATATCTAGGCAGTATAATCAAGGTGCACATATTAATTGGAAAAGTTCTAATTAGTAAGCTTTGTAGGAGCTTCATATAAATAAGACTATAGATACTGCATACCTATATACAAAGAGCCTTTCGCTGCAATTATTGTTGCTCATGAATTTATAATTGCAAATAAGTTTTATACCAAAATATTTTCTAAATGACTTGAGTTTTCTTTAATGTAACAACGTATATATTTTTTAACATTCTGTACCAAAAAAGACTAAAATATTTCAAGGTAGATGTATGAAAATTCAGATATTACGAAAGTTAAGTAATTGAGGTGATTTAATAATAATAATAATAATAATAATAATAATATTCTTTATTGCCAGCAAAATTATGTTCACATAACAAAGCTACGTCAAAAAGTAATTGTTTCTTGGAAACCTTATATGACAAACACAAAAAGTACACAAAGTAATATTACAAAATTATGCACCTACATTGTATTATGATAATATAACTAAAAGTCAAAATATTTAAAATTTTAAAAATGTTACAATACACAATGCGTATATACAACAAACTGAAAAATAGGTATGACAAAAGAATAATTAATCTGACATACAAGGCAATTAGTCAAAAGAATAAAAACACTTATCAAATAGCCACCGGGATACGTGTTTTTAAAGCTGTTTATGCTTTTGATCTGCTGAATCTCCCTTGGCAACACTCCAATTGCCTTTACGGCCATGTAGTTAGGTCCCCATTCATAAAAGGTGGAATTGTGAGTGGGTATGCTCAGGTCAGTGCCACCCCTAGTCAACATTTTTGGAAGTCGATATGGAGGAGCCCTAAAAACATATCCCGTAGGCAATCACGAACTGCAGCTGCCCAAATTAAAACAGTCTTAGTGAGTCCCAAGTCACCACCGATCTCAGTCTTCGAACAAGAAAACATAGGCTGCTGAGTTTGGCCCTAAAAGCTGAAATATGATATTCAAAGCTCAATGACGGATCCAGGAGACACCCAAAAATCTCACCTGATCCATAGCAGGAATGGATTTAGCATTTAAGTAAACCAACAGAGATTCAGATCTAGATAATGTCTTATTAAAGAGACTTAGACTGAACTTGTCATGATTCAAGGTGAGGCTGTTGTTAGAGCACCAATCTCTCATCCTCGCCGCTGCATGTGAACAATTATGGGACAAGCAAGGCCGTATCCACCAGCACGACCGACGTGTCATCAGCATACTGGCAGTTAGCCCCACCAAAAACGCCACCAAGGCTATTCACATACGGCAGGAAGAGCATAGACCCCAAGATAGAGCCCTGAGGCACCCCCTGTCTCAATACAATGCTATTAGAGTAATGATTTGTACCACTCCTTGAAATACAAACGGTCTGCTGCCGCTCCAGCATATACGATTGCAACAGAGAAACAGCAGCACCCCTGATACCATAAACTGCAAGTTTTGAAATTAGTAATTTATGATCTAGAGTGTCGAAGGAATTCCACAAGTCAAAATACAGGCCAGCAATTATCAATTTGTTCGGTGATAAAATTGATTGCGTGAAACATTGCCTTTTCGGTGAAACCCAAATTGACTATCGTTCAGAATATTAAATATTTGAAAAATTCTGGTAAATATTACCTTTTCGAAGACCTTCGACACTGCAGGAAGCAGTAAAATAGGTATGTAGTTGGAGATGCTCTGATGGTCACTCGACTGGAATAAGTTTGGCTTTTTTGAGATCAGCAGGAAAAATTTATGTTATAAGGCATTCGTTTATGATGTTTTCTAAGGGATCACAGACATTCTCAGCCACATATTTCAGGACAGAAACCGGAATCTCATCTATACCAGAGAAGTATTTGTTGGGCAACCCAGAAATCACCCTGAGCACCTCTTGTGAGTCTACCGGAAAAAGAAACATTGTAGGAAAATCACTCTGCTCCGCAACATTGTAATTTGTAAGTGGAGTATATGTCAGATCGAACTGAGAACTAAAGGTCTCAGCAATAGCCTTGGGATCATCAACCATACCCTGATCTGTATTTAAAGTAATGTCAAAACTCTTCCTCCCCATGCCTGATTCAGAGTTAATTATGCCGCATACCGTTTTATTTTTATTTTTGGAGTTTAATACTTTATTATCATTAATGCTCTTACGATAGTTGGACAAGTATTTTCTATAAGTTTTTCTTTCCGACTTGTGAATGCTATACACAGCCTGACTATCTGTCCGCTTCTACAATACATACAAGTCCTTAATATAGTTAGAGTAATTTTTTATATCTGTATTAACCCAGATTGCCCTTTCGGTCCTAACCCTACTAGAACGTACAGAAAATGACAAATCAAAGTAATAGAAAAGAACTCTGAAAAAGGTGTTGTATTTTTCATCAGCACCTTGAGCAGCATAAACATCTTGCCAGGCATCAGCTGACAAATAGTTTTTAAAGAGTGTTAGGTTTTCTAACCTCTTTCGAGTCGTCTGCCTCATGTTTGCATATGGCTTTCTTTTGTTGTGCTGCCTGAACCAAGCACGATGGATGGAATATTTCATCACATTTCATGCACTTTACGTAACTCACAGGTATCTTTGCACAATGTTTACAAGGAATTTCACCATTTGTTTTAGCAGCGCGCGAATTTGTTTCTTTACCAGGCGCCATATTTGTTGTTTATTTGTTGATTTACCTAACGTAGCAAATACCATAATACATCGCATGCACAGGAGTCTTAAAACGACATAACTAGAGAGGAAGAGAAATTGGATATTATCCGTGTCTATTAAGGCAATAACTTGATTGTATTCAAAGCGTTTTAGAAATGTGTCGATCAATAAAACCAGGTAAGAAAGAGAATAAACTATTCACAGAAAAAACTACCAAAAGCCTGAAAGTTGAGTTCTAAAAATACGCTAGTCTAAAGCAGAACTGGGCGTTTTCGTAAGAGATTGCGTATTCGAGATGAATAGGAAATATGGTTCAGATTTCAAGGAGATTGATAGAAAAATAATGTTTTACAAATCTGCAGAATTATTACAAGCAAGGTACTACTTTTTGGCGCATAATCGATCTTCATTATAATTCTTAAAATAAGACATATATTTCCACGTTACGTGCATATATGCACATAGATTGTAAATAATATTAGGACACAACAATTGTGCGTACTCGCCAAGACGGTGATTTTCGAATTGGGGAAGTAATGATTATGATTACATAATTTATCGTCGATTAGTTTGCATCCATATTTTAGTGACAAAATCAAAACGAGGGTTTTAAAACTGTGGCACATAGAGACGTTTGAGAAAAGCGGATCCCCAAGGCCAGACATCGTTGAGACGATCAAGATAATCGTGGCACGTGCCCTGTAATCATATTCCATTGCAAATTGGGTTGTCGAAAACCACCCATAAAATATGTAATTAATTACATGCTTATTGTTTACTTTTTTAGAAACGTATTATGAATAGTAGTAATCTTTTAGGATTTAACGGTTTAACTCAGAGTTTACTGATTTGTCGCGTTCTAACCTTTTTGAAGTGAATACTTGTTTGGTTTCATGAGAGTGATTTTTCAAGGTCGCATCACGACATGGTTTATGTTTTCGTCTCGCGTTACGAAATTTTCGTATCGTTGGTTGAATGACAAACCCAAACTAATCAAATCTAGTAAAATTGTTTATAGCGTATCGGAACCGGCTCAAATAAGTAAAATAAGCTGTGATTAAGCGAGACTAACCCAAAGTTGACGACTAACCCTAACTATCCAAATCTATTAAAATTGATCATAACGTATCGGAACCGCTTCCAATGACTAAAATAAGTAGAAAATAAGTGAAACTAACCGAAAGTTAAATTAATGACTAGCTCAAACTAACCTAATCAGAACCGTTTCAAAATTACTATAATAAGTTGAGACTAAGTGAAACTAACCGAAAGTTGATTGGACGGCTAACCCAAACTAACCAAATCTATTAAAATTGATTATAACGTATCGGAACCGCTTCATATGACTAAAATAAGTAGAGAATAAGTGAAACTAACCGAAAGTTGAATTGACGACTAGCTCAAACTAACCTAATCTATTAAAATTGAAAATAACGTCTCGGAAACTCTTCAAATGACTAAAATAAGTTGAGAATAAGTGAAACTAACCAAATGTTGATTGGACGATTAACTCAAACTAACCAACCGTATTAAAATTGATTATAACGTATCGGAACCGGTCCAAATGACTAAAGTAAATCGACACTAAGTGAAACTAACCGTAAGTTGATTCGACGACTAACGAAAATTAACTTAATCTATTAAAATTGATTATAACGTATTGGAACCCGCTCAAATTAGTAAAATAAATTAAGACTAACTGAAACTAACCAAAAGTTGATTAGACGACTAACCAAATCTATTAAAATTGATTATAACATATCGGAATCGGCTCAAATAAGTATAATAAGGTGTGACTCAATAAAGAAGTATCCGCTTCTATCACGTGTACTGTGCTACTTACGACTTTTTTTAAGTGAAACGTTTTTAGCCACGGTAGTCAGAAAAAATGTAACGCTTATCAAAACGAAACTGAAATCAAAGAGAATCGCCCCTTTAGTTAAGCATGTTCCAGTATAGCTAGAAGGCTAAAATTTTCAGAACATGTAGCAGAGATAAAATGAGGATCGAAAAAATTCATAAAAAACTTCAAAAATTGTTCGGAAATTTAAATAAAGTATTATAAAACGAAATAAGAAAAAAAATTATAACAAAAAGTTAGAGAAACGCGGTTTTCGGCGAAAAAAAGGCGAAGGAGTTTAGCTGCGAGGTCGGGGATGGCCAAAATGGGAAAAAATTGCTTTATGAAAAAAAAATTAAAAATTTGGAAAAATGCGAAAACTTTGAAAAAAGCTTAAAATAATGCTCGGAAAGTTAATAAAATTAACATAAAACCAAATAATAAAAAAAAATGGAAAGTGATTAAAAGTAATATAAAACGAAATAATACAAAAAGTTAGAGAAACGTGGTTTTCGATGAAAAAAAGCGAAAAAAAAAGTGTCGAAGCCAGGGGCAAAAGTTGAAAGAGAAAAAGCTTAAAAAAATAAACACTAAATTCCTAATATCTCTCAGAACTTTCACTTCAGTTGTGTGCTTATAAAGGTGAGGCACATATTTTTTTAAAATCTTATTTTGCTTCACTTAATTGAAATGTCACAATATGAAATAATTATAAACGCCAAAAGATATACAGGCAGCCCAAAAACCTCCATAGGGTTTGCCGTTTACGATGTCCAAAAACTATTTCATACACCAGAATATGGTATATAGTTGGAGACTTTATCTGGAAAGCAGATAGTGACTTGTACGAATAGTTAAGTTACTGTATATTATACTAAATTATTTGGACCCAATGATTTAATTGTTTTGAAATTAATATTTGAAAAAGTGGTTTTTTTTTGGTCAAAATGATAATAAGACACTTGTTCTAATACTTATACTGAAACTACCCATACCCAAATATTGGCGTGATCGTTTATTTACTTTAATTATCGAGAACCTTTTACCTACAATGTGTTAATCCCAGAGTCTTTTAGAGTTTGGATACGCTTTAAATTATACAATAAATTTTCGAGTATGTTTCCTGTTTCTGTAAATCTAATAACATCAATAAAAGACCAATTTTCCAAAGAGCACATTTTATTTTAATAATAATTAGAAAATTTATATATTGAACATTCCAGCGCACTGTCAATTGACATTTATAAACCATCAAATGGACATTTTGCTAAGAACGTTATGCGATAACAGCATACCGATTAATCGTTACAATTTACCAATTTATGGAGAGCAATTTTTAATCAATCAAATTTACAAATCGCAAGGAATGCTAATCGATAGTAGAATACCGATTAGTCGATTTTTTGCCGAAAACCGCGTTTCTCTAACTTTTTTTTTAATATTATTATTTCTTTCTTACTTCGTTTTATAATACTTGTATTATCTTTCAGAATATATTTTACATTTTTTTCATTTTTTTTCCATTTTTTCAATAAATTTTGTGTATCTTGGGAGGTGGGGTTATAATATACCGATATAGGTAAATTCTAAAGGAGAATTATTCTGGTAGAAAAGAAAAATCAATTGTTGCCCAACATGCTTTTGAGAACAATCACAAAATAACAATTAAAAATTCAAAATTAATTCATGGCATTTCTGTCAGGAGATTGTTAGATGCATATACTACAGTATGGAAAAATATTAAATGTAAGAATATTTTAATTAGATATAGTACTGGTTAGCTAATTGCAAATAGAGGAGTTCCCTGGATTATTGGTCCCTTTTGTGTCCGCTTGATTAAGCAAATAGTAAGTATAAATTAGAATAGATAGATTATAAGTTTAGTTTTAATAATATACTGAAATTGATAATACGGTCAACGAAACGCGCGTTGAGTGAAAAAATGTTGTGCTTCGGTGTTGTGGAAAAAACTGTGTTGTAGTCTAAGATCACTTTCTTACTTCATAAGTATATACTTTGAAAATATTTTTGAGACTTTTTTGAACATGTTACTTTCTATTAACCACGTATAAATATCATACCTAAAACATCTATTGATGCAGTTGGATGCTAATTAATCTGCCGACAATCTGAAAACATCCTAGTCTCTAGATAAATATTTTTGATTTTGCAATCCGAATCTTACTGTATATTCCAAGATTTTCTACATAACACTATTGTAGTGTTTTAATTTTAAAGCCGAATTTCTTGGGACACTTGTAATACTTATGATTTAAGGAACAGCCAACATATTCTATTCGCTTATATGACTTATCTTCGAAGGAAAGGAATTACATATTATACTCTGTTTCCTGGCAGATTTTAATTAAATTTGACATGAGAATACAAAAAAGACCAACATTGCTTACAACAGGAGCAAAATGCACTTTATTTCCGCGTCGAAACTGGGATTGAACTAGGCTAAATTGAATTGTAATTTAAATTTGAACGCTGATTCAAT
The DNA here is from genome assembly GCA_016904865.1 of Pissodes strobi. NCBI lineage: Eukaryota > Metazoa > Arthropoda > Insecta > Coleoptera > Curculionidae > Pissodes > Pissodes strobi. Next base: position 226,537 of record MU185935.1, read on the forward strand.
AAATTATCAAGAATCCCGACAATGCAGAGTGATTTATAGGGACAGTGCCGAACAGAGGAATTCGTCTGACTTTTAACTCAGCAAAATGTGAAAGCTTGCCAATCTACCAGTCTAATTATTTAGTGAAATAAAGACAAGTAGAAAAACTTTTAGTGAAACAAACAATTTTTTTATTTCAAGAACTAGATAAGTTCAGAGGAATATAAGATAATCCCATTTAAATGAGAACTTGCTGATTAACGATATAAAATGTATAATTTTTAACCGAAAATGCGCCATAATATTAGCTAACACATATATTTACATATTTTAGATCCGATTACTGATATTGAATTGTTAATTATTTGAAGAGGGTACCCAACTATTAACTTAAAACTTATAAAATACGATGATTTCCACAAGTTTTATAAGCAGCTGGGTTTCACTGCAAGACAGTTTTATCCACAATACCGAACCAGAAGTTTTGCACTCGACGCGCGTTTCTCTAACCATGTTAACATCATCAGGAGGTGCTTAAAGCGAAACTAATAATGAACCTAATTAAATTTTATACTAACTATTTGCCTGAACTAAAAACAAAACAATTCTGAGAACTAAAATACTAACGATCGATTAACCAGTGCAACTATTCTAATATTTAATAATTTCCATACATTCGCATGTATCTAACAATCTTCTGTCAGATATATTATGAATTAATTTTAATTGTTATTATAGGTCTACACTTGGTTATTCTATTTTAACACGCTTTAAATGGGCTATGAGCTATGTGAGCTTTGAATCTCGTTTGAATGGATATTCTAGTTTGGTCACAATCCATACAATTAGTTTCACATATTACATTTTATTTCCAATGTTTTAATTTTGTCCTTTGAACCACCTAATAATTTCTTAAAGTTAAACTGAGTTTGATAAACTATATAATTTTAAATCTACTTATAAGATTTTTGGTGTCCTCTAGTATATTGAATATTATATGGTATCGAAACATACTTGTTCATCTAGAGTGCGCACGTCGTCACTTTTTCGCACGAATTTTAGTCTGAAAAGAGTCACTTTTCCGCTTCGCTAACCATGTTGGCATCATCAGGAGATCACTAAGACTGTTTTAATCAACTCTAGGAACTCGCGTAGAGTGCAAAAATTCTGTTTCGGTATTGTGGATAAAACTCTGTTTTAGAACATATATTAAAATCAACCAATTAAATATACATTTTTGCTAAATATTTCTCTACTCCTGGAATGTAACCAGATATATATTGCAAAAACCTTTAAATAAATTTTAATTCGTCGTAATCGGAGGAATATCCAATAAATGGTTTAAGTCATCTCACCTAACGGGTATAATAATGGTGACCCCGACTGCACTATAACAACAAAGTACAATTTGAGGGTCTAAAGCAAAAACCAACTAAGTCCACTTTTAGACTTTTTTTTCAGGAGATAAAAAAAAACGAAATTATTATAAAATGAATGACATTAAAAATTTTAAACAAAAAATTAAGTACTTTGTTTTTAACTGAGCTTCAAATCTATGTAATCTATTTTACGTTATACAGTGTATTTTGTTAATTATTAATAAATAATTAATAGACTTAGTTGGCGATTGCCCAGTGTTTGCGATTTTTTGCATTAATATTATTTAATAATAAAATAAAACAATAAATAAGCAAAAATAATTATTTATTGAATACATTAGAAATAATTACATAGTAAAGATAAAATATAAACATATACGACATATTTTACTTATTCATTAGAACTAAATTTGGAGACTGAATTATTACCATTAGCTTCCTTATGAACGGTGTGGTATTGTTTAATGTTGTCGCAAAATCATTGATCACACTGAGGTACATACTTTGTCATACGTGTCATAACGTGATCACTAATCAAACTTATTTTTTTTAGGTATTCTTGGACCCAAATATAACTTTTTCTCATCAAGGAATGACAGAGGAACCGAAACTTTCTTATTCTTAATATTGAATTCTGAAAAGAGCGGTTCTCCAACTGCCTGGCTACATTTTAACAATGTACCTAAATCGCTCTTTTCGTACAACAAAATACGATATTTGGACAAAATAAATTCATATTTTTCTTTGAGGGATTTTCTACGTACATATCTTCTAAGTGAATTTTGCAGTCTAGAAACATATCTCCTTTATCTCAAAATTTTTACTTGCTTTTCTGATCTATCGTATTTCCTTTTTTCCACTTCAATTATTTATAATAGAAATATTGTGGAAGATAGATTTTCTAACCAATTAGATGTTTTAGTAGATTTTTGATTTTAGATAAATTTCAATATTAGCTTATTAAATTTATTTATGTTTTTGCTTTTTATATTATTGAAGATTTTTTTTAATTTTATTTTTGTTAATTCTTGAGAAACTAGTTAGTTACCTCGTTTGGTAGATTATTGAGTAGCTTTAAGTATTTTCATTTGTAATTGTATTTATGTCATTAATTTTGTACGTGGATTAGGACATTGTTAAATTAAAAATTTGTTTTTAAGATTTATTTCTTATATTTGTAAATTTGTAACAGGAAGATTCTTCTATTTTTTTGATAGCTAAGATCTTGTAGG
>MU185936.1:0-15414 GCA_016904865.1 Pissodes strobi
ATAGGCCAGAACTACAACTTGAGTTGCCAAGACTTGTTAAGGCTAATTTAAACACAACTGCAAAATTGATCTTTTCCAGCACCTATTTGATGGACGTAACCAACACCGAACAACACGAGGAAATTAATTCAAAATATTATCAAAATAATCACAACGGCATAACAATCATATTAAACAAAAATACTATTGGCCCAAGCTGAAAGACTTTATCACAAACTATATAAACAAATGCGAAATATGTTTGCTAAATTAGTACGAAGGCCATCCGTACAAAATTGCTTATGAAGGGTCCTAGACATTTTACAATCCTCAAACTGGCAGTTCTAGACTATTTTTCAACATATGTGCAGGCTTATTTTGTACCTGATTAGAACGCAGTCACTGTCTTAAATAAGCTAAAATATCAATTCTCACACCATAACAATATTAGTTCTCACACCATAACATCCCATCCCATTTATTATCTCGGATCAAGGCAAGGAGTTTCAGAATATTGCGCACTTTTTGACATAGAGTTGCACTACATATTAATATACATACATACATACATACATACTAACTCTTCGTCTAATAGCGCCATAAAAAGGTCATATTCTACATTGCTTGAAGAATTAAGAATTTTGAAAATGCAGAATCCCGAAAAATCGCTCAAAACCTTATGACTTCTGCTGTTCTAATTTATAATCAAACATACATTCAACCACAGGCCAGTCTCCATTTTCAACCCTATATTACCCTTACCTCAACGAACCTAACCTAAACAATGCGTTCTCCATTTTTGAACAGTACGATGAAAAACGAACTTTTACCCTTTTTGACAGTACCTACAAAGAGACTTACCAAAAGCATAACACTCAAAGACAAAATAAAAAAACGGAGGAAGCTCCTAACATTCAAGTAGATCAATCAGTCTACAAGAAAACTGCATTTAGAAACAAAATAAATTCCCAATATATCCCTATTAAACTGAACAAAACTTCAAGAAATAAGATAACGGGTGTCAAAGAAAAAACTCGTAACAACACATATTCGGAAAATTAAGAGTCTCAGCAAAACTCCTATTTCAGCCTCCTAATCCTGGCACTTCAAGCTCAGACGAACCCTTGCCAGGCTCTTCAGGCATTCAAACTTCCTAACAAAGGATACCATATGGAGGAAATATCGCGCTCACTAGTCATTTATAATTATCATTCATCATATATACCTTTTAATGTTACCAAGTTTTCTATATTATCGCAATTACTTACTAGCCTTCTAATTTTAGATCAGGGGTGATTAAGTAAAATAATATCCTAGCAAGAGCTCAAGTTTTGTTTGTATCCAAAGCTTTAAATAACAGATTTGACACCCACGCAAAGTTAAATAATTTCAAAAGGAGCAATCGCAGAAATCGCGGGTTAATAAATTTCCTAGGCATAGGTATTAAATTCGTTACGGGAAATCTTGACAATAATGGTCTAGAACAGCGTTACTCAAAGTGTGCTCCGCTGAGCCCCGGTGCTGCGCAAAGCCTCCGGTAGGGCTCCGCCCGCAGTCATAATAAAATAAATACATGTATTAAAGAGGAACCTATAAGAATAAAGTTACCTAAGATAAGATTAAACTACCAAAACGAAACGCTTCTTATATGTTTTACGGGTATATATTCGTAAATTTAATATATTGTTAAGTAAGCGCCCGACCTATTATATCGAAATGTTACACATACGCCACCATTCGCTCCCGGACTATAAGCAATCAAATGACCTCGGTCCGTTGCGCCGCTTCTCGTTGACGCGTAGTCTGGCCGCCCGAAGTTTCTGGGGAATTCGAGATGATTCGATGTTTGTATAATAATATCATAAAGGAGGATTATTTAGCGCGGAGAATTAATGAATCCAACAACGTAACGAATAAAGCGTTGGCTTAAAAGTGTTGCAATAAAAATGAAATTATTCACGGAGAGTTCACAAGTGGTTCGCTTGTAATCCTCACGACCACGTAGCAAGAGTAAGTATATCCATAACACCGGTAGAACTCACTACAACACAACGATCTCACAGTTACCACACAAATTAATAAATAAAACACAAACAGAAAGGGATGAAATTAACCCGTTCGCGTGCCCTTCAACGCCGTAAACTGAACTATAGCAAATGGCGCCACTCGATGTTGTCGATTGCTTACAGGTGTTTACCTCGCTATGTCTACGTCACGCGACTGAGACGGCACTGTACCGTGTCCTTGTACTATCGGCGTTAACGAGTGAAGGCGACGACGATGGAGGTTAGTGGCGCTGGTCATGTAGAAGGCAGTCTGCAGAAAGCGGCGTTGGTGCATCTTTACGCTGGACGATATACATTAGCGATAGTGGCGGCGCTCCTCGTTAGAGTGGTCTAGTCTGCTGCTCGGCTCGAGGCTTCTGCTTGAGAATCCGGGTGGATTTTCCCAGTTTAGCGGGAAGCAGCCCGGTTTTGTTGACTCGGTGCGTGGTGGGGATCGCGTCACTGTCCAGCGTTTTACCGGTACTATTCAGAATGATGCGGGAACTACGGAAAATGCAAAAATCGTTTTCCTGGCTCTTCGCGACGGAATACTTTATAAAACCGGAATGGGTTTGCGTTTGAATTTACAAAAATTCACAGTCCTTCACAAAGATGCAAACGGGGGAGACATTGAAAATGCCAAAGCAGAATGCAACGCTTATTAAATTTGAGATCTGAGAAAACTCATAATTGTGTGGAAATATAATAGTTGATAGAAGTTTGCGTGAAATCAGGTTAGATTACGGAAGTTTAGTTTACCAAAATAAACCAAATAAATGCATATTACTTCAAGTTTTGTTCTTTTAACACTTTATAACGTTATCAGTGTGGTTGTAAAAAGCAAAAGACCATTTGCATTCGATTCGTCTCACATTTCTCGATCTAACGATATGAAACACTACTAGTTTGTCATGAGAAACTAAAAGTCACCCTCACCCACCCTTAAGACAATCTAATGTAAAAAATTACATATACCAGACTACGTAAGTTTAATTTTCCAAAATATTCGACATAAATGCATATTACTCCAAGTTTCATTCGATTTTACAATTTATAACATTAGTGGTGGATGTAAAAACTGCATTCGTCTCTCAATCCTCGATCTAACGCGGTTAGTTTCACTTAGTATCAACTTATTTTAGTAATTTGAGTCGGTTTCAATACGTTATAATCAATTTTAATAGATTTGATAAGTTTTGGTTAGTCGTCTAATCAATTTTCGGTTAGTTTCACTTAGTCTTAACTTTTTTTACTTATTTGAGCCGGTTCCGTACATTATAATCAATTTTAATATATTTGGTTAGTTTTGGTTAGTCCTCCAATCAACTTTTTGATTCCCTTAGTCTTAACTTATTTTAGTCATTTGAACCGGTTCCGATACGTTTTAATTAATTTTAATGGATTTGGTTAATTTGGTTTCACTTAGTCTCAACTTATTTTAGTCATTTGAGTCGGTTCCAATACGTTATAAACAATTTTAATAGATTTGGTTAGTTTTGGTTAGCCGTCAACTTTCGGTTAGTTTCACTTCGCCTCAATTTGTTTTACTTATTTGAGCCGGTTCCGATCTGTTATCATCAATTTTCAGAGATTTGGTTAGTTTTGGTTAGTCGTCCAATCAACTTTCAGTTAGTTTCACTTAGTCTCAACTTATTTTAGTCATCAGAACCGGTTCGTATCCGTTGTTATCAATTTTACTAGATTAGGTGAGGTTTGGTTAGTTATTTGCCAAAATTCGGTTCGTTTTGGTTAGTTTTAACTTACTTTAATTTGTGTAATCTATTTCTTTTTTTATGGCAGCGGCACACATACACCAAAGGGAGACCCTATGGCGCTCGACGAGCGGTGTGTGTGCGAAGATGTTGATTGACACGGCTCTTGAATATTTGTAAGTTGTAATTAGTGGGAAACAGATGCCCTGGGAGTGAGTTCCACAGTGATGCAGTGCGCCAGACAAAGGAGTTCTTGTAAAGAGAGGTTCTAGGTGTTTCCAGTTGTACGACGAACTGGTGCGCTCTTGCCGTCTGTCGTGACTGTCTGACAGGAGCTGCCAGGGGCGGGATTAGGCGGCCCAAATCCTGGGAACATCTACCGTGAAAGTATCTGTAAAACAGAGACATGTCGGCCACATGTCTGCGGTGTACCAGACTATCTAGATTCCGGGTCAACTCTGAGTCCCCGACGCGACGAGACGCACAGCTCTCTTCTGAGTGGAATCCGGCACCTTTAGGGTGTGTTTTGGTGCGACACCCCAGATATGTGAGCAATATTCTAAGCACGGTCTCAAGAGCAACTGCTGCGGTGTATAGAGTTTTTTGTTGCGAAATAGCGCACCAAGCTTCTGGGAGGCTGATTTTGCGATGTTAGCAACGTGGTAATGCCAGGACATATTGCTGTTGACCGAGACACTAAGCAGTCCAATTGACGAGGATGAAGGAATGGTCGATCCTGCCATAATGATGTCAGGGCCCGCTGTATTGGCCCTCTTGATAAACGTGGCGGCTTGAGTCTTTGCTGCATTGAACTGGACCAAATTTCGGTCGCTCCAAGTTTGAACTTTCTCCAGGTTTTGATTAATTGCTGTAATCTGCTCATGTCTGCAGTCATGAGTCTCAGTCGCTGGTAAGGGCTTTTCTGATATAAAGTGGGAGACAAGGGTACTGTTATCAGCAAAACTGTAATCAGGATTATTTGTTTCGGTCAGCAGGTCATTAATATAGATGAGGAACAGAGTTGGTGAAAGTATTGCGCCCTGAGGCACGCCCGCGTTGATGGTGAATGTGTCCGAGATGTGTCCATCGACTGCAACGTGCAGAGATCGGCTCTTAAGGAAACTGGCAAATCAGCTGCAGAGAGAGGCTGGCAGTCCGAAAAACGGTTGTTTGTTGAGCAGTCCGTCATTCCAAACTCTGTCGAATGCCTTTGAAATATCCAACGCACGCTCGAGACTCTCCGTAGTTCTTAATTGCCCTACTCCATATATGAATGACATAGGCCAATATATCTCATGTAGATCTCTCTTTGCGAAAGCTGTATTGATTATCGCTGATTATTTTGTTGTTCTCGAGGTACTTGAGTAGTTGCTGATTGACTACACGTTCCATGACTTTGGAGATTATTGGAAGCAAGGCTATTGGACGATAGTTTGGGGGCGTGGTTTCATTGCGTTTTTTGGAACAGGTTGCACTCGAGCGACTTTCCAAGAAGATGGGTAAATCCCTTTTCCGTAAGACAGAGAAAAAAGCCTGGAAAAAACGGGTGTTAGTTCGTTGGCGCAGTTCTTTAACACGATGGCAGGTATTCCGTCCGATCCTGATGCCTTTTGCGTATCTAGTTCTTTAAGGATTTTACGAATATCACGGTGATGAAATTTGACTTCTGCCATGGTAGTGTTGATGTTTGATATGGTGGGGAGAGCCTTGCCTTAGGGGACGTTTAAGGTAGAGTACGAAGAAAATATTTTGGCGAGCATGTTTGCTTTTTCCATGGCTGTAGTCGCCGTTCGTCTGTCAAAGGTGGGAGAGACGTTTCTGTAAACTTGTTACTTACTGCCTTTGCTACCGACCAGAAATTCCTGGAGCCTCTGGGGCATTGCAAAAGTTTATTCCTGATCCTTTGATTGTGTTTGTCCTTAGTTTCGTCGATAACACGCTTGCATTCGTTTCTCGCTTCGTCAAAATAAATGCGATTTTCAGCGGTCTGATTTTGCTGCCAAAACTTGTAGGCTTGCTGTTTCCTTCCCACAGCTCTTTCGCATCTTCTGTCGAACCAGGGCTTTCCTTTTGATGGTAACTTGGTGGAATTTGGGATGTATGCTTCCATTTCTGAAGAGATTACTTGCGTGATCATTTCGCAGCAGACTGACCGGTCGTCAGCGCTAAAGCAGACGTCGAGCCAAGGAAAATCTAGGTAGAACTCCCTTAGATCGTCCCAGTTTGCAGAGTTGTAATGCCAGATTTTGCGAAGCAATGGTGGATCCTTCTGCATGAGTGGCAATTCACAAACCGTTGTAATAAGTTTGTGGTCGGAAGTACCTAATGGCGGACAAACTGTAATTGTGGATTGGTGGTTAGAAAAAGATCCAGGAGGGCGGCGAATTCGCCCGCAGCTGATGGAAGCCTCTCTACCTTCGTTGGCGGTCCTGTTGTGATGTTTGAGCCAGTTCGTGTTGTGGACATTGAAGTCTCCCAGAACGATTATTTCTGAACTGGGGTGATCGACCTGTATTGAGTCAAAGGTGGTAGCTAGTGTTGAGAAAAAGCTTTGGTAGGCTCTATCGCTCGGAGGGCGATAGAGACAACATATAAACTTGGTTAATCCCTTGGCGGTGAACTTGAGCCACATGACGTCAAGGTTGTTCGGTTCGAGTGTTTCCTCGCGGTTACATGAAAGGTCGCGTCGGACAAAAAGGCATATTCCCAACTTATGTCTAAATCGGGTATGTAAGTCGTAACCAGGATAGGGGTAGTTCACTGTTGTTGTTGTAGAACATACTTGTGTTTCTGTAAGGGCTAGTATGTGTGGTCTATTTGCTTGTAGATGTTGGTGTACCGAATTTATGTTTGTATTTAGACCTCTTATCTTGCAGAAATCAATTCTAAATTGGTTGGGTATCTTTGCTGCCTGTGAAATGCGGAATAAAGGGCTCCCAGGGCCACTCAGCGCCCGGAGATCTGAATGGCCGTGGAGTTTACCTCCGGAATATTTTGATCCTGGAAGCACCATCATGTCCATATTATTATATTCCTACTGTGGAACCCGGAACCACCAGCGTGGAAGCGGAACGTTATTCGGGAAAACCACTTAGCGCTTCCCAGTTCTGGTGGGGTGGTCTTTCACCGGACGATGCGAGTAGGCGTATGCATCTACCACCTAGGGCCGCTTCCACTGGATGCATCGGCCTCAGACTCATTCCTTTGGTGGTCCCTAGTCTGACAGGGGTAAAAATGGGGTTTGTTGGGTCACTCCCCAGTGATCAGCTCCAGACTTTGTACTTTGGTGTTCTCCAGCCTGGAGGAGGACGATGGGATTTGATGGGCCAAATCCCATGGCAACTCGGAATGGCGGGGGCGTCACTCCCCGTAATCAAACTGCTCTCACCAGTTTGACGTTCCTGCCATTATAGGCCGTTTTGGAGCTTTAGGTTAGTTTTGGCTAGTCATTCAATCAACTTTCGTTTAGATTTAGTTAGTTTTATTTTATTTTAGTCCTTTGAACTGGTTCCGATACGTTATAACAATTTTTAATGTTTTTGGTTAATTTTGGTTAGTCCCCAAAATTCGGGTAATTTGGGTTATTTTTAGCTCACTTTAATATTTTTAATCTGTTCCGATACGTTTTAGCCATTTTTGATGATTTTGGATACTTCTGGTTTGTCTTTCAATCAAATTTCGATTAATTTCGGTTAGATTTATTTTATTTTAGTCATTTGAACCGGTTCCGATGCGTTATAACCATTTCTAATGATTTTGGTTAGTTTTGGTCAGTCGCCAAAATTCGGTTAATTTGGGTTAGTTTTAACTTACTTTAATATTTTTAATCTGTTCCGATACGTTTTAGCCCATTTTAATGCTTCTTGTTATTCTTGGTAAGTCGTTCAATCAACTTTCGGTTAATTTCAGCTAGGTTTAATTTGTTTTAGTCAAGTCAACCGGTTCCGGTACGTTATAACCAATTTTAATGTTTTTGGTTAATTTTAGTTATTCGACAAAATTCGGTTAATTTGAGTTTGTTTTAACATACTTTAATTTTTTAAACTGTTCCGATATGCCTTAGCCCTTTTTTGTGCTTTTGGTTAGTTTCGGTTTGTCGTTCAATCAATTTTCGGTTAATATCAGATACTTTTAAATTATTTTAGTCATTTGAACCAGCTCCGATACGATATAATCATGAATCAGCTCCGATACGTTATAATCAAATTTAATGTTTTTGGTTAGTTTCGGTTAGTCGCCATAATTCGGTTCGTTTTGGTTAGTTTTAATTTACTTTATCATTTTTAATATGTTCCGATTCTTTTTAGCCCTTTTTGGTTCTTTTGGTTAGTCGATCAATCAACTCTCGGTTAGTTTCAGTTAGTTCCAATTTATGTTAGTAATTTGAACCGGATCCGGTACGTTATAACCAATGTTAATGTTTTGGTTAGTTATGGTTAGTGGCCAATGTTCGATTTGAATTAGTTTTCTTACTTTTATTTTTTCCAATCTGTTCCGATACAATTTATCCCTTTTCGGTGCTTTTAGCTACTTTTGGTTAGTTTGGGTAAGTCGTTCAATCAACTTTCGGAAACTTCTTAATTGATGCTATACCAAGTTTGTTTTTCTGACAGATAAATATAACCGTCTGCAAGACTGAGTCTAGGGTGCTTCTTACGTCGGCACTTGCAACAGATGTAAAGAGTCATTAGGGCAATAACCAGGGTTATTGTAAAATTTGTGAACCAATGGATTTATTTGGTTACAAACGGTTGTCTGATCATTTTGTCGAGTTCATCTGAATATTGATTTAACCTATACTGCGCTACATTTAGGTCGTCCGTGTTGATTTTGCTAAGGTTCAGTGGCTTTAGTTCTGGAGCATGGGGCTGGGTCTGGAAGATGTTGACAACAGTCAAATGGAATTTCAGCAGGATGGGTTCTGTACGTTACATTCTTGTACTTCTCAACAGGGTATTTCGAGCGAATCCTGATACTTCCGATGAACGCATTGCAGGATGGTTGCATTTTCAAAAGTGTGTTTGTTTTTTGTACTTTCCTAACAATTTATTTTCCTTCGCATTTAACGGTGACTGGAAGGGGATCAGAAACGGTTATGAGCCAATAGTTTTGATCCAACTCCTGCACATTATAATCACCGGCTAGTAGGATTGACGTTTGACAGATCCTTGGTAGTTCATTTGTTTGTCTTAGAAGCTGTGATAGATATGCATCGCTATCTATAGGATACTGGAGAAAGTCGGAAAAAATCTTGACGCTAACTTGTAATGGCCACTTTCCAAGTTTTGAGGTAATATGTACAGTAACGAATTGTCATCTCGCGCAATGTATTTTTGTGTTATGGGTATGATAGGATAGAAACCGGTTCGATTATCCAAGATACGGATGGGGAAGATTCTATATAGGGTATAGGTTTCTGGTTCAATTAGTGGAATGTTTAGAATAAACACGGTTTTATCATTGGACTGATTAACATATTTGCATTGTATGCCACTCAGTATTCCACCTTAGTTGCCTTGAACGTTTAACATATGTAAAATTGGGAGGATACAGAGTGTTATGCTCAGAAAGTTGCCAGGAGTTTCACAACGAGAAGGAAGACCAAACGAAGCAATTTAGGGTTCAATTAGACCTGTTAAAGAAGGAGCTAACTGAAAAGGAAGAGGCTTAAACGCGGCAGTCAAAGTTTTGAACTGGAGCCGTCGGAGGCTGAAAAATCCTTTTCTGTCCAGATTTCACAATTGACCTCAGAGATAAAAAAAACCATGCAAGATAAGGAAGCTCATCTTGTCTCAACAGCCGAAGAATACAAGGAGATGACGTGCGCTTTGAAGAATGAGCTTTCAGAACTGAATTTGCTTAACAAAAGTTTGATAACTTCAATCAATACTTTAGAGGTTCAAAATAATTTCCATTTAAAGGACATAGATTCGCTTAAAATAAAGTTAGAAGAACTACAAAAGTTCACCAACAGCACCAATCCAGCGGTGAAAAATCCAGAAACAAACAAACACACTGGAGTCCTTCTTAAAAGACGATATCAAATATTGGTCATTGGTGGAGATGGCGCTAATGGAACTGGGTACCTGCTGAAAAAATCCACCGGAGGTCTATTCGACACGAACTGTCAACATCACCATAAGCGGCCGTTCACCGAGACTGTTCATTTATGTAGGACCATGAGTATGAACTTTAATAAGAATGATTTTGTACTTGTATTTATCTCCAACTATGAAGCTATTCAGGGGAAGCAGATATTAAAAAATGACTTGGATCTTCTGCTTGAAATAACGGCCCATACCAATCTAATCCTTATCGGTTGTGGTTGAAGTACCGGTCGTCCTGTGCTCAACGACTTTTTGCACAGGCAATACTGTTTTCTGTAGAAATCTTTAGAGGACAATAGGGGAGCTCGATTCATACCCATCCTTGGTAGTACTCTTGATGGCAACATGAACTTTGAAACTAAAACCGAACTCATCACCTTTTTAACAAAGAATTACATAACTCCTATCGCAGCATCAGACAATTTTTCCCATTAGAGAATGGGAAACCATCGAACTTACTAAATAAGTCCGCCTATTACCAGAATGTCGGGGGGCTCAGGACAAAAACCAGTCACCTTCTCTGTACAACAAGAGCCTCAGACTTTGATATGGTTACTGTTGGGGAAACGCCCCAACACGTGTAGAAACTATCGTTTTTCACCGTATAGTTCGGTGAGAATACCCTGTATGTATGTAGAATGAATGAGCCATAATTAAACACAAAATAGATTTATTTCACCCCGGGTACAACCCAATTTGTACATTTAAATCAGCAAATGTCAAGTTCTTTAATGCCCCTTAGTCCAACCCTAGACGGACGATCCCTTAGTTCGAACCTGTACAGAAGTGCTGTCAATATAACCGATTACAATAGAACCAACTTTCACTAGTAATGGAAAACGTTTGTAACCGTTTTAAAGTCAATGTGTTTTTGTCTCCGTCAGTCTTGTGAACAATCAGTCTGTCAAATTAAGAATGAAAACAGCTTCTACCCTTGTAATCTCAAATGAATTCGGCAAAGCGCCAACCCCCCACTTTTTATTTGGTCTGGCGCCAGGAGGCAACCAGCTCGAAGACAAATTCAAGTCAGTGCTCTGCAAACACTCCACGTTGCTGGATCGGTGGTGCCACCGAGCTCTAGCAAGTGCCTCTTCGCTGGCCAAAGGTCAAATTCCTTCTTGGGCCAATTTTTCTCCTTTTGCATGCACAAATATTAGCGAATATTTAGTGCACCTCAGTTATCTTTGTCCAAGGTTGGACAAATACCTCCTTTTGGGCGATTATCCCAAGATTTCAAGGCAAGAAACGACGTAGCGTCTCTTTCCCCCTTTGTTGAAGAGAATCCATAAAATGGCGGCACCGAATTGATAACTCAAGTGGTCCCTGTACTGTACTAGTTAATTCAAGGATTCAAAGTGGAATCCCTAGCTGATTAGAGTGAAGTAAAACATTGGAGATTAAGGTATTCTGTACGAAAGAAAGGTGCTAGATTGAAAGCATAATAGTTCAGTTCATTGAAAGTCAGAAAGGACAAAAATATTTCAGTTTAAAATTGCATAAAGAAGACTCTTTAGTTTTAATAATTAAGAAACCTTTTGTAATATTAGTTTTATACTTGAACGAATGATGAATGATTGAAAGTTTTAGTCTAAGAATTGTACATATAATTTCTATTTAACACTGTTTATTTATCTACATTATATTTAAATGCAATTTACACCTGCATTATTAAATTATATCAATACCGAATACATGTTTCAATTTATCTAACCACCCTATATTATACTGTCCATTAAAAGTGGTTAATTAAGATACCACACCCGTCTTTATGGTTTTAAGCAATAAGCAATAATAAAAGCACTTGTTTATCCCGACCATAAGTTTGATCCAGTCGAGCCGGATAATTTCATAAATTTAAAAATAAATTTGCTCCAGATCATAAATTTGATCCGATTGAGTGGGATAATTAAAATTGAGCTCATTCGAGCTAAATTCTCAAGGTCCTTCGAAAAATATTGAATTGAAACGTGTAAATAGGGATATAAATATTTGATTTGATTTGTTGTCATATTGATGTAGTTAGTTATTATTTACTGTAAATTGAATTAGGTATTTACTGTAACTCTTTGTCGCACAATTTTGTTGTAAATTGATGGACTTCCTGCAACCAGCAGGGCTCTAGACACTACCAGGGCTGCTCAAAAAGTGAAAGACTTTCGTGGTAAGTGATACGAAACTCTGTAATTGATTGTTAATAAAAAACTTGTGTACTGTGTTTATTTCCTCATTGATATATTGTTATATATGCACTGTTTATATCTGTACTTTATGTTGTGTTGATATTATTGCATTTATATTGATCTTTGTATGTTTTTTTGCACTGTGTATTTTAAGAATATTTCACAATGTCTTTTGAAGAGTTGAAAGCACAGCGAAGCAGTGTCAAGGCTAAAATCACACGAGTACGTAACTGGATGCAATCAAATGCAGACAATGAGACTAATGTTAAACATTTTGTTTTAAGGCACGAGAGGGTAGCACTTGCCTTCAGCAAGTATGAGCAAATTCAAGACTCGATTGAATGTATCCCTGGGACTGAAACACTTGACACTGAAATTCGCGAGGAAATGGAACAGACTTGCTTTGAATTGATCGTTCAGATACGAGAATGTATTGAGAGATTTACTCCACCCACACAAGTTGTTCCAAATTCTCAAAGTGTAGTTTATCAGAACTCCCCTCACCTTTCTGTAAGTTTACCAGAGATAAAGATCAACGCTTTTAATGGTAAAATTTCTGAATGGAACTCTTTCATTCAATTGTTTGATACATTAATTACAGACAATACCTCACTAAATGACATACAAAAATGTATGTACTTAAAGTCATTTTTGAGAGACGAACCCCTAAAGATCATTGAAAGCTTACACGCAACCAATGATAACTTTGAAGTTGCAATTAACTTATTAAAAGAGAGGTACGAGAATAAATTGTCAGTGATTAATGCTCATTTCATTTCACTACTGGAAATAGATTCTGTTGTCAAATGTACTGGTCCTAATTTAAGACAATTTGTAACTGATCTAAAGAAAAATCTTGATTTAATTACCAACCTTAACTATTCTTACGAACAACTCTGGGAATTTCTCTTAATTTATTTATTTGAGAAAAAATTGAAGTTTGGCACTCGTAAAGCCTTCGAGACAGATAGAGATATTAACATGTTGCCAAATCTCACTCAATTTCTTGATTTCTTACACAAAACGTGTACTATATTGGAAAACTTGTCTTCTGTAGACAGTACTCAAAAAATCCTACAAAAGGAGTCTCGTTACATGCTAATAATCCACAGGATTCAGGAAAGCAAGAGAAGACAACATCTCTTTGCAGGTTCTGTAGCTCAAACGCTCATAAAATATATATCTGTGAAAAATTTAGGAAGTTAAGCTTGCCTGATAAGCAGAATTTTGTTCAAAGTAAAAAACTTTGCTTCAACTGTCTCGGTACTAGTCACTCGAGAAGTCAATGTACCTCAACTAAAGTATGTTCTTTGTGCTCTCAAAAGCATCATACCTTTTTACATAACTCACAAGTACACACACCTCAAAATGGGTCTAATCGCCAAGGTGCTCCCCCTTTCCAAGATAATGGTTTTAATAATCAAAACTCAGCAGCCCAAGGTAGCCGAAATAGTCAGCCTATAAATAGGCACCCTCTCAATACTGGTAATACAAATCAGTCAGGTCTCTTTCAAGAGCGTGGCACACAGCCTCCTCAAAATAGAGGATTCCCTCAAAATAGAGCCCCCCCTTTTAATGCAAATGCAGAAAATCAGGCACAAGGTGCAAATTCATTGAACTTATCGACTCTCTCAAATAATAGTTCTCATGTGTTATTAGCTACAGCTTGTGTAACTCTGTTTGCTGCTAACGGATGTCCTGTTGAAACAAAAGTTCTCTTAGACTCTGCAAGTCAAAACTCTTTTGTAACCAATCATCTCGTAGAGAAGTTAAATTATGTTCCCTATAACAAATCACTTCATATAAGTGGAATCTCTCAAGGCAGTATGAAGTCGAATAAGATGGTTGATTTGAGGCTGTACTCTAATGCGTATCATAACAGAAGTTTTAAGTTGACTTGTGCTGTACTAGACAACATAACTTGCAAACTTCCGCAAGTTCCCATTGATCAAAATAAAATCAATATCCCCAATCACTTTAGGTTAAGTGACCCCTATTATGCTTCCCCATCAGACATCGATATGTTGATCGGTGCTGATCTCTATTATGATTTGATGTTAAATGGTGTATATAGTTTAGGTAAGAACCTCCCTGTCTTGCAAAATACTCATTTAGGATGGGTAATTGCAGGAAACGCTCCTGTTTTCAGTCCTCATTTGAACAATAGTTCAACTCATCTTAGTGTATATAGCCCTGCACGTAGAGACGTGTACAGTGGTGTATGTTTGAATAATAGTTCAACTCCTCCTCTCAGTGTTGATAATCCTGAACATAGAGATATGTACGGTGATGTATGTGAGAACAATCGTTCAATTCCTCTTAATGTTAACAACCTTGCACGTAGAGACGTGTACGGCGGTGTTCCTCTGTGTGTTCAATCCTCTGAACAAAACTCTCTCAATAATTTAGTTAATTCACCCCTCATGTCACCCTTTGAGCATCACAAGTTGTATGACTCATTCTCCAGTGTTAGAAAACGAAATCGTCGTTTGTACCATAACCAAGTGTTACCCTGTTCTAAAGTATGACAAAATTCAATGATTAAGATGTAATGTAATCGAGATTATGTTGAATGTTGTACTTTGCGAAGTGCCCTCTCTATGAACGCGCGGTCTTTCAGCGTGTTTTTAGAACTCTGCGTGTAATGCGTGTCTCGATAAACCAAGGCGGTGTTGCCGTCATTCCGTTCAAAACTTAGAGAAGTATTATCTCATTTGTATGTTAGTAAACCCAAGGCGGTGTTGCCGTCGTACCCTGTTATACTTAAAAAAAGTATTCTCTGTTTGTTGTCTGTTGATAAGTCAAGGCGATGTTGCCGTCGTTTTCTTTAATACTTAAAAAAGTATTGTTGTTTGTGTTTCTGAATCGAATAAACCACCAGGCAGTGTTGCCGTCGTACTTTTTAATTCTTAAAGAATTATTCCTTTGTTTTTGTTCTGTGAATAGATTGTATTTATTTCTCAGTTGAAGTGTTTACTCTCTCTTTCTCGTTAATGAAGATGAGATCTTCATGGCGGGGGAATATGTTGGGGAAACACCCCAACACGTGTAGAAACTATCGTTTTTCACCGTATAGTTCGGTGAGAACACCCTGTATGTATGTAGAATGAATGAGCCATAATTAAACACAAAATAGATTTATTTCACCCCGGGTACAACCCAATTTGTACATTTAAATCAGCAAATGTCAAGTTCTTTAATGCCCCTTAGTCCAACCCTAGACGGACGATCGCTTAGTTCGAACCTGTGCAGCAGTGCTGCCAATATAACCGATTACAATAGAGCCAACTTTCACTAGTAATGGAAAACGTTTGTAATCGTTTTAAAGTCAATGTATTTTTGTCTGGCGGCACCGAATTGATAACTCAAGTGGTCCCTGTACTGTACTAGT
>MU185936.1:20414-44618 GCA_016904865.1 Pissodes strobi
GGTTTAATAGTTAAATAAAACAAAATTAATAGCCACATGACGTTTTATACATTTTATTAACAATTTTGCTTATTTTTTTCCACAATAAAATGAAATATAATGTAACAATTTACTTGCAAATTATTAGAACATGTACTTGCTATATTTTCTAAAACTAAATAATAATAAAGTGTAAAAATACATATTACATAAAGTTATCGTCCTGAAATTATTCCTGCTTGTAAGTTGATTAAGCCACATACTATTTTGATAATTTTAAATAATTAGGGCAACAATTTATTATCAATACAAGCATGTGCGGTTAAAAATTAAAATTCTCTTAATCTACGAATATCTCTTTCCGCATAAATTCTAAAACTAGCTATTCTTTTGGTCTCAAATACCTCATCTCTACTCGGTTTTGTGCCTGCAGAGACACTAGGTGGCCTAATAGGACACAACCTTTAGCTATAACTAGGTAAATGGTCAATATGTTTAAATCCCCTGCCATGACCTCAATATTTGTGGGTAATATATCTAAAAAGTCACTATTTTCTGCAATGACTACATCAGATGTATGGCCTCCAAATGCTGTTGATTTATAATAATTAATATAATATAATTTATTAATTAATTAATAATAATACCATCAGGGGTACATGATATAAAATATTTAAATGTATTGCATTTTTTATATTCCGACCACGTTAAATATTGCTTCACTGCATCTGTTGGTTTCCCAACCTCTATTTCTAAACAATCAATAATACAAAAGACAGTGGTATATCGAGCTCGGAAAGCTAATGGTAAATTTGATTTCACAGAGGAAACCCGAGGCTGTATCATATATTTTCTTACATATTTACTGAAGACTGGTACAGATTTTAAAAATATTTTTGAAGCATTACTCTCAGTTGTGCCAAGGTTTTAAGCTAGAAATACGTACATAGAGTTTACCTTACCTATTTTTCTAGTCATTGAAATGTCTAGTATGCATATTCTGGTAATCCCATATTATAACCTAGGCAGGCCCGGACTGGGCCATCGGGCGACCGGGCGATCGCCCGGTGGGCCGGTCCCGAAAAAGGGCCGGTCGCATTGCCAAAAAAAAAAAGCCTAATGAAAGAAACGTTAAAAAATTAAAAACTCAAAGCAACCACTATCTAGACGCTGGACTCTATGCTGTGTTTGCCGCAGCAGTGTTACATGTCCCGCAAAGCCCCATTTCATCTGGGATACCCTTTCTATTACATCCTTGACCTGTGTATGTTGTCTTATGTATTCGTTTGTCTTCCTATCTTTTAAAGAAATACCCATAATTGTCCTTTCCAGGCTTCTTTGTGTTATTTTTAGTTTTTGTATTGTCTGTTTTGGGTCCACTTCTGGATATGTTTGACATTTTCTAATGAGTCACAGCCATCATTATTTGCTAGTGGTGTAAATTATTCTATAAAGAACGTATACACGAGATTAGATGAGCACGAGTTAAGCACGAGCCATCACCTGAGCACCGAATCCTACTTACTTTATAGCAAGAGAGAGGAAATACATTGTCTATTTTCAACTGCGGCTTCCCAGAGAAGACAAAAAATTGAAGAAAATAGGCCAATGTTAGTTAGAATTATTGAGACAATAAAATTAATAGGTAAAAGGGGTTTAAGTTACAGGGGAGATACTAAAAATGAGTCAGCATTTACTTTTTTAAAACAAAATATTGATCATGATAATTTTCTAGAAATTATTTTACTTCTTTCGAAAGTTGATCCCCTGTTGCGCACACATATTCAGAAATATGCCAAAAAAGAGTCAACAACTTCGTAATAATTACACTCAAGCTCAGAATTTAAAAAATATAGGTAGGGGCAATTTTGTGACATTTTCATCAAAAAATACTTTAAACTCTATAAAATGCTGAACAAGTCAAAAGTGCTAAAATCTACTTAGTGACACAACACAAGACATAAATGTTGTAGATCAGTGTTCTATTATTGTTAGATATATGTAGCTGAAAATAAAGTTAACGAGCGATTAATTGGGCTGATTAACTGCACTTCTAGTAAGGGTAAAGATCTCTATGAAATTGTTGCGAATTCTTTAAAAAAACTGAGTTTAGAATTCTACGGATGGGGCTGCTAATATGCAAGGCCAATATAATGGCTTTACGGCATGGCCCTCTAAAGACTCGCCAGGTCAAATCCACGTTTGGTGCTATGCACATGTTTTAAACTTAGTTTTGTCCGATATTACTAAACTTACGGTTCCTGAAATTTCATTGTTTGATTAATAAATAAATCGGCCGTTTTTATTCGACAATCGCACTTACAAATGAATGTCTGGAAGAAAAAATCCATTTCTAATTTTGTTAACATTATTGGGGAAAGATGGTGGACCAATGATAAAGCTTTATGTAAAATATTTAACGAAAAGGGCATATTTGTCAATTTATGTCTAACATTTTATGAGACAGCCAACTCCAAGGACTTGAATGCTGATATTTAAAGCTCAAAGCCTTTTGGATGGTTTTCTGAATTACGAAACAATTCTAATGGCAATAGTATTTAATCACATTTTTATTTCCACTACACCTTTGTCTGAATAGCTTCAAACAGCAGGTATGGATTTTTTACAAGCACTCCGAATGGTTGAGGATACTTTAACATCATTAAAAAATATGTCCAGGAATTTTGATAAAGTTGGTGAGGAAACACCTGCTTTCGTGAATTAATCGAACACAGAATTTTAAAATCTTAAGATTCCCTTAGAAATATCGCTGCCAATATCTAGAAAAAGAATCAGAAAAATATTTTATGATGAGACATGCAGTGACGAAGCTCCGCATGAACCAATAACCAAATTTAGAATTGAAGTATTTAATGTAACGAGGGACAAGGTAGTTAGATAATGTAATGGGAAGTAGATTTTTGGAGTCATACCGAACTTTATACGGGATTTTACATTTTTCAGCCTTCAAAAATTAAGCCATATTATACACAGGTAGAAAAAATTAACTCGAAATGCAGTTAAAAGATTTTACATCCAAGGGGTCAAACTAATCAATGTCCTTGCCAGAAGAATTCATACATGAAAATATTAAACTAGAAAAAGAACCGGAATTAAATACCTAAGCCAGATGATTTTCAATCTCATTATAAAACTTGTAAAAGAATGTATTTTATGCTGTTACAAAGTTTGAATCAAATATAATCTTTACCGTGAGGCTTATCCAGATCTTGAAAAGGTGTACAAATACATACTAACTTTGTCGATGTCACAAGTAGCGTGTGAGCGATCATTTTTTAAATTAAAGTTTATTCCAAACAGATTACGAAGTTGCTTGTCTCAAGATCACATAGAGGCATTTATGTTGATGGCTTGTGAAAAGAATCTTTTAGTAAGTTTAAATAATGAAGATATTATTAAATATCTTACCAGTGAATGCAAGGGTCTTAGGGATATGATATTTATATAATGTAATTTTTTATCTGCTCTTTAACAGTTTAGACTTTTGATTTTTGTTTTTTAGTTTTAAGAAAATAGTTTTTGTTACATTTGACTTTATAACACCAAGTTAATAATATATCGTTAAATATATTATTCTTATGAAAAGCTAAGCATTAGCAGTGGAGTTTGGGTTATTAAGCAATACGGGTATCTAAATGAAAATAATTCATAAATTCATACAATTTTAAAGCGCCTACGCCTATTTAAAAATAAACATGAGAGCCTGAGGAGAGGGCCGGTAATCTCATTTGGCGCCCAGGCCGATTTTCAGGCCAGTCCGGCCCTAAACCTAGGTCTGTTTTGTAACTTTGTAATTGTAGAATTCATTCACAGATTTTTTTTAAATTCCGTTTCCTATTCTTCGTTAGTTCTCTCGCTTCGTTCGGCGTTAAAGTATAATCACTACTTCCACCGTCACTTTCACAAAAATTTTCATCTAAACAGGGATCACTACTGTCTATGCTTAATCTACTTTCAGAAACAATTCTCAAAAATCTGGTTGATGATTTCATTTCTACTTTTATGGGATCAACTTTTATTGGCGATTAACCCGGCCGTGTAGACATTCCTTTTCAGAACTGCACTGTGCAATTGCACAGTGCCATTTGTTTCCAACTGGATTTCCATGGGGTGGATGCTGATTGTTGAATTCTGGCTACTAAATGCAACTATCTCCAAATGGTCTTGGTTAAAAATTTGATCTTGGGTCACAGAACAAGAGCTAGCAATAGCTTCGTCAACAATTCTTCTCTTAGCTCTCTTAAGAGCTGCTGCCCTGGGATGATTTGTAAAAGATCTTTTTTGTCTGGATGGCAATCAAATATATGAGGCACTATATTAGTTTTCATTTTCTTTTTCAGATCATCCATTAATTAATTGGAATTTAACATAGTTATCCATGTCTTCATCGAGCTAGAATAAATAAACAGATAATATTAAAGCCACATAAAAATATAGAATATATAGAAAAATAATGTTTTTTGCGGTTATTATTTAGTATTAACTTGCAGCAGAGAAACAAACATAAAATTCAAATTCAATATATCTATATTTTATAGAATAGACAAAATCGAGTCTGCTTTTATACTTACATTAAAATGATTTTAACATACGTGGGACGCGTAGTTTTCTCAGAAATATCTTTCTCATTTCTTCTGCATGCTTTTAACCATTTTAGACGACGGCTTTTATCTTGTGGTACACGAATAGATAGCTTATCTGGTGTTTTAAAAGTTGTATTAGAACACAGTAGCACGATACAGTAGGGGAGATCCGGCTATGATGGCATACCGACTATGATAGCATACTAATAATTTCTTAGTCCATAATAGCTTTAGAGGCCTATTGTGGGCAACCAACAATACATTACTTCAGTTTTGCAACACGTTTTTCTTCTTGAAGTCAAAAGTAAAGATTTTTAATTAAAAGGAAACCTAGCACCGGAGAGTCGTATTGCAAATGCCCGGCCCCGGTAGTGGGGTCGCTAGTGCGCCACCAGTTCTGTCCAGCTAAACTGAAAAAGCTCCGCTGGTGTTGTGCGGGGTGGCTAGGCCTACGTATTAAACCAACTAACTTAACCTTAACTTAACAAGAAAACACAATCTAAAATTTAAGGAACAATATATTTGCTACTAAGATCTTTTTCCTTGAAAACAGCAACAATTTACCTGGAGTAAAATGGCAAGTTAAAGACAAAAGAATGTCAACTGACTATTAAATTTAACTAATAATTAGTACAATATGATGATTGCACGGAGACCAATTCTCTTGTTAATACTCGGTACTGTATGCCTTACAACTAAATGCACTAAACTACAAACCGATATGATCACTTTGATGTTAACTAAGCTAATTACATCTAGGTATGCGTGCGCTAATAGCTGCACCGATTTTAAATGTAGCAATAATAATATGTAGCAATGAACGGCCACAATAATTAAATCAAATGACTCAATAAATTAACAAAAGGAATAAAATTAGAATAAAACTATTGAAAGCTGGGCTGTCAATGCTTGACTTATATTATAAAGAGAGAAAAATCAGACCGGTTATATTACTCGATAAATGAATGAAAAGCTAAATTATTGAAACTATTTTAAAGCCTGTCAATGCTTGATTTATATTAAAAAGAGAGAAATTAAGAACGATTACGTCAAGCGGTCAGAAAAATAAATGAATAATGACACTTGGCTCTTTTAAGGCACCCTCTATAGTGCCAAACTCATTATAATTAATCACAAAAAAAAACAAGAGACAATAATTAAGACAAATGCTTTAGCACAATACCACTTAGATCCGGTCGAACTCTGGCGCCGGGCAGCTGTTGGTACCGCTAGGGCACTGGCCCTGAGGGTGAAACTAGCAGATGACTCGCCAATAAAAGCGGCCAGGAGACTTGACTTGTAGCCACGTAATCGAACAAGCAGCTCGCAAGTAAAAGTGGTAGCCTGGTGGTTCTATTGGGTGGTAGAACAAGTGGTAGCCTGGCATTTAAAGTGGTGGCCCGCTAGTAAAACCTACTTCTAGCCTGCTAGTAAAACCCTGAAATAATCCAGTACGCATAAGACAAAGCCCCCTTACTTTAATAAAAAAAAATATAGCCCTCCCCTTGCATAAATATATCTTCCTTATAAAACAAATTCCCCCAAAAATTATCAATGAATTTTCAATGACCATCAGCAAATAAAAGAAATGCTGAGATATAGGTATGAGCCACCCCTAAAAGAAAATATAAACATCCCCATCTGATCAAAACTCAAGTTATATTAAAATAAAAATTCAGATTTTAGAAAATGAAGTAGATAAGATAATCCAAGGAATGCAAAGCAAATGGCGGACTATGCACAAAAAAGGTAAATACAGTTAAAGCAATTAAATCATTAAGTTAGACAAAAGAACTGTAGCAATAATTATCTCGAACGTGTGTAAGTGCTACGGGAAATTCGATACGTATACGACGAACGTGGAAAACCTCTAGAAATAAGGAAAAAAACCATTAGCGTCATGGCGTCGTCCGCGTGCTTCACAGGCAATAGGGAAAAAATAAATCCAGAGAAAATGCTTCCCTAGTACAGTATTTAGATCCCGAAAAATCGGTCGTGTCAAAACACAAAGAGCAACCACAATATATCCCCAATGAATGGGTTGAATCAAATCACAAAACTAAATGTGGTCTCTGACTGCACTGAAACAGAAAGCTTCTCTTCTCGCCGAACGGTCTAACTAGAAGAACTCTCGATTCGTTTCCGTCAATTTGCCTTTCTCCTTCTACGAGGTAAAAAAAACTACGTCAGAAAAAAGGTAGAAAGCTGGATCTTTTGGAGACAATGGAGATTAATAAGGCCCTAAAAAGTCCCGAATTTGTATGTGTTAATGACAAAATTATGGGCCAAAATCATTTTATTTTTAACAACATTAACTGTACTTCTCCATTGCCCGTAATGCTGCAGACGTAGCGTCATCTAATACCCCACAATAGAACTCCACACCATCAGAATATTGCAGTTTAATGGGTAGTAAACTGAATTTTGCTTTTTGTTATTTCTGTCAGGTCACTCGGATTTAATGCAGATGTCACCATGTGTATTAAATTATAATTTATAATTTTTATTCTTTGTACCTATTTCGAATGTTATGTTTGTATACAGTTAGAGTTCGTTTGCTTGTATGTATGTGTATCGTCCTATATTTGGTAAGAAGAACCTTTTTTTTCTGGTGATTTTGTTTGAATTAAATGTTTTTCAAGGTCTGATGATGCCCTAACTGGGTGAAACATATGTTACCAGAGTAATTTTAATATATAGGTGCTGTAGATTTTGAGAGTTTTTCGTTCCTGCTTTTAATACGTCAGAACAGCAAGAAATAGTAATGGGCTGGAACATGCCAAGTGATTTCGATACAAGGAATAATTCTAAGATAATAAACGACTGAGTTCTCGTTTATTATGAGAGTAAAACGACGGCGGAAGCCACAATTAATTAGCTGTAATTAAATGGTTCACGACATACCAAAGAATATTCCTAAACAAAACGATAAACTTTTAAAAAAATTAAATCGGCAGCTGCAATTATAAGAATTAATACATTCCTATTACTCGGAACTAACAACCGAAGATTACAAAGAGTGGAGCATGTCGGGTGGAAACATAAATATATGAAGCAGAGGTCCCAAAACGATCTAACGATCTCAGAAATGATCGGCCGGTGATTGGAGTCCGGCAACCAAGGGGATCCAAAAAGTTATGAAACGACGAGTCAAATGCAGCGTATTTGTGGGTTTTATTAACAGAATTCTTAAGAATATAAATCGATTCGCTGGCAGTTCTACGGTAATGTAATATAAATCAAGCCAAGCTAAACTAATAACAATGTCCTTTACTTATCAACTAAAATAAATATAGTCACAACGTGTTATAAATGCTAATACAAATATATCGTTAACCCATACTTAGAATAGAGTTAATTTACATTATGAAATGCGGCAACTTCAAGCGTATTGTCAGCAAATCGAGTCAATAAATTTTGAATTAATAAATCGATGAGTGCAAATTTTTTCCTAAATGCGGCGTATAAATGAAATTCAAAAATATTTGACACTGGCAAAATCGGACTGTTACAGTTTATTTACTAATTTCGTGTATGAATGAGGTTGGCTAACTGTTCGCTGAAAAAATATACTAAAACGTTTTTAGTGGTGTCAGAAAAACTTATTTACTGGTAAGTAAAAACCCGAGTAAACACATATTTAATTATTTTAGAAAGTCAAATTAATAAATCTGGAGTATTATACACGTAAAGTGATCAAATTAGCATGACATGTTAGGATCTAAAATAATTAGTTTTCCGTTACTTGTAATTTTTGTACAGCGTGTTGTTTCGGATATGATGGCATAGGGCGGCTTCGGGTATGATGGTAGTATGTCATCATAACCGGAACGAGAGTCCATTCAGAAACATTGTATTTCCACATTGGTTTTGACTTTGTGTAGGTATGGTGAGAATGCTTTAAATGCATTGGAATTAAATAACGGTAATTGAATAATGGCAGTTTTTTTTATTTCAGGCGAATGGATTCTTCTAAATCAAGTCAAAGTGGTCGCCAAAAATGGTCTCCCGAAAATATGCAGAGAGCTATCGATGCTCTTGTAACCCAAACTAACCCAAACAAATGATGGGATGGCTTAAAGTTTCAAAGACGTTTAACGTTCCTAGAAATACGAAGACCGGTAGCAGATAATAACAAAGTTTCAAAAGGGAGTAATGTCGGATTTTTGGGTGGCAGCTTACCTGAATTTCGAACGGAAATTGAATCACAAATAGTTTATTTTTCCAGATTGGATGTTTGAAGCAGCAGAAACAACAAATGTTGCAATTCATGAGGAAATTCCAGCTGCTGCTGCCAGTTCAACACCCTCATGTTCCAAATCTGTCACCTCTGTGCCTTCAATTATGTAAGAAGAAAGAAACGAGAAAGATCTTAGCCAGGACAACAAAACAATAAAAGTGTATATAGAAGAAATATATCCATTGCCCCAAGCGGGATACTTTGCAAAAATACGGAAAGTGAGAAAAGGTGCCCAAGGGATTTTAAATTCAACTCCAGAAATTGAAATTTTGAAGGAAAACGAGAACCAGATTAGAGAAAAAGAGCGAAGGAAGTCAGCAAGAAAAATTAAACAAAGAGTTGAACTATCCTTCGATAGTGACGAGGAAGAGTTTAATTTTGATGTCGAAGGTTCCGACGATGATGATCCAAGCTGCATTTATTGTAATTCTCTGTATTCGCAATCACGATCAAGAGAATCTTGGATACGATGTCAGAGCTATCGACGATGGTGTCACACTGAATGCGCTGGAGTTGAAAGTAAAATTAAAAATTTTGTTTGCGAAATCTGTTCCGATTAGTTGGAAGCTCCTTAATATTATGTACCTTAATATTATATGTTACACGCCCTTAAAATATAATATTTAATTTAAAAAAATATCTCATTTTCCAAACATACGAAATAGAAAGTACCCTGTGCCATCATACCCGGATATCAGTATGTGATGGCATACTTGATACAAAATATTCTTTTTGTTCCCGAGTTTGTTTTTATTCCCGAAATAATACTTTTAGTTATTAAATATGATATGGCATTACAACCATGCTAATCAGGGCTTACGTTTACATTTTTATGTATCTAAGTACTCGTGGAGTTAATGTAGAACTAGTAAACGATTTTAGCACTGGAGCTTTCTTTAACGTCTTCAAGCGGTTTGCCTCTCGGCGTGGATTATGTGAAAATATGTACAGCGATAACGCTACCAATTTTGTAGCGGCTAATAATGAGCTGCTTAAAATCTGCAAGCGAGCCACGGCCACGGATGACTATCGAAAATATTTTTCAGCACATTGTATCACGTGGCATTTTATACCAGCTCGATCTCATCACCGTGGAGGTATTTGAGAGTCAGCTGTTCGTTCTTTTAAATAACATTTAAAATGCGTTGTTGGGGATAAACATCTAAATTTTGAGTATTTCTATACACTACTCGCACACATTTAGACGATCCTAAGTTCCCGACCAATTTTATCTCTAACTAACGACCCAAATGACATGGACGCGTTAACATCAGGGCATTTCTTAATCGGCCGAAGTTTAGTCTCTGTGCTCCAATCTAACGGTATTGCCGTTCCTGAAAACCGATTGCGTCTTTATGAGCAGCTACAGCAAATCCTTCGAAGGTTCTGGTCCTTATGGAGTAAAGATTATTTGAATACAACAAAGATCAAAATGGCATTCCAAACAAGAAAACATCCAAGCTGGCATGCTTGCGTTAGTCAAAGAAGACAATGCGCCTCCGATACATTGGCCATTAGGTCGAATAGTGGCCGCACATCATGGAAATGACGGTTTAGTGCGCATAGTGTCGGTGCGCACAACCAGTGGTGTTGTGCAACAATTAATTACGAAATTGTGTCCGCTACCTTGTAACTAGCTTTATTCGCTAATTGCTCATTCAGCTGGTCCATATGCCTAACTCACTCAGTTCTTTGTAGTTTTGTTCCTTTTAAAGGAGTGAGTAGTTCATGGCAGTTAGAGCTGGCGCCACTAAATATTTACTGCAAGAAATTAATTAGAATTTCTATCTGTCTGAAATCCGGATAATAAAATTTTGAAAAATACCCTGTGAAAATGCGAAAAAAATTAGAATGAGATTGAATTATATCCTAAATATATTTTCCAAAATAAACACCAGGAATACAAAAAACCAGTTTATTAATAAATAATACTACTTGGGTAGAACAATCTACTTTCTAAAATTTAGAAAATTTTCTGAGTACTGATGGTTAGTATGATGCTAAAAAAATGTATGGAATGTCACTTAAGCTGACCTATTTATGCCACGGGTGGTAATTAATGTTCAAATTACAATTATATTAATTGTTCTGGTAATTAAGTTTCATCTTGACACTTTAACACTAGAAATTACAATAATCAAGTATCAATTAAACGATTTAGGCCCGGTACTCACTGCGATTAAACTTCAAATCAAAAAGTAACACTAGTTATGGTACTTTAGCAAGTCTCTGATCAATAACTTAACATTTCTAATTACTATATAAAATCTCAATAAATTACCTCGATACTAATTAAAAAATGGCGTTATCTTTAAAGGAATATTTTAATACTACCCAGTTACTATTGCTTAAATATGTAACAATACATATTATGTTAAAATTAGAGAATAAATATCCACTAAACTACGCTTAGCTTATTCCCTCGGCAGCTGGAATACAGAAAACTTTTAAAATGTCTCCAAATTGCTAAACTAAAAGGGATATACTGAATAAAATATATAGAAATAAATATAGCCGCACCAAGTAAGGAAAATTGAGCTCAATTGACCGATATCAAGGAGAAACGTTCAATAATAAGGTTTAAACAGTTTTAATTAATTTTCTGCCATGCGTTTGACAAGCAGCATAAATAACCTAAACGGCGTAATTCTATAGCATAGGTATTAACGAGAATGAAAGCGCAGGGCTTTAGAGGACTTTTACAAAAAATAACTTTAGGTAAGGTTGGATAACTGAAGCTCAGTATCTTTTGAAGTAATATTTCAGAATATACTTCTCGGTAATTATCTATAAAGTTCTCACTAGGAAAATTTAAATTAGCACGATATAACAAGACCTAAATTATAGATACAGGTAGGGCTAACACTTAATAATTTAAATAGATCCTACCACGACTCGCCCATACCTTCAGCTTTCCGTATGTGAAAAGCTACTGAACTGGACTCCAGTGTAGGTGGACGAGCTAAATGAACTTCTCAGCTGCGAAGATCACTTTTTCCACAAAACTCTCGGCCTGGTTTACTTCGGATAAGTGTTTAAGGGAGGAATTCCCCAGAATAAATGGGAATCAGTTCCTCGGAAAGACCCTGATGAAATGATAAACGATTTTTTTAGCCATCTACTAAAGAGCGCATGGCCCGAACCTACCTTTTAAAATAAAAGGGTTATCACACCGCTTTGCACACGATGTTTCACAACAGCATAGCGGGTACTCTAACAAAAGATGCGCGTTACTATGCTTTGTAATATTAACAAAAATATGCTATCTGGCTATCATCAACCAGCAGTTGAAAACCATTAGGCACCCTCATGTCCAAACGAGAAGAACCTTCAATTATTCCCTCGATATATCCTAATTTCATGCGTATCTTTGGAAGGCGCTTACTGTCAAACGGGTCGGAGTACTGAAATCCACTCGTAATAGTAATGGTGTGACAATCGATACCACAACTTATCGGATACACAGAGAAAATCGCGATATAATATTCAGACACAATTACCACGTTACAGATGATACTGACTGGTATTAGGTAATTCTTTTAAAATATATGTGCAAGTGTATAGTTATTCCATTTTGTTGCATTTCTTGTTTAACATATGATTATAAATATGTTTCTCTTAAGTTTCTAAGTGTTGAAAAAATATCTACTATTTCAAGGCCAGCGATATGTTCGGGACGAACTTATGCACGACAGGCTTCATCAACCTACGCGCCAAAATTTAAACTTTTATCTCCCACCACCGAAGCCCGGAAAAAGAGACAGACGGAGAGGGAGGTTATGTATCTTCGTCGTATGAGCATACGCCGCGCCGCGGCCGTGCGTGTCTATTTTTCGTTCCTCTACACATGTATAAGTTTTAAATTAAAATAAATTCATTTTAAATGATACAGTTCACTAATATTAATAGAACCAGCATAAAACGTAACAACCCTTATTTGTATTTTAAAAATTCTATCGAATTTTGAAACCTACTACTGTAGAAAATATGCCACAGAAAAAAAAAACACAAATTTTGTATGTAAAATTTATGATGGACAGAAAAGTGCTTCCATATGCGGAGAGAATCATGCCAATTACCCATCATTAATTAAGAAATTGTAAGACATTTTGACTTATTAAAACTTCAATGTACTGGATTAACTCAGAGTCAGTAGTGTAGAATTGCGGTGAGAATGAGAACCAAATATTCTTCAACAAAACTTCAAAGAATAATTGTTCATTACAGTCCAAAATGCACTCCATAATTATAGTTATTATAGCTTGACAGACAAATTTTCGGTGGAAAAAATATGACTTTAATTTTGCCAGTGGATCTATAGCAGTTCAATTTGTTGCACTTTCTCTCGGGACTCCTTGACTGTTAAATAAAAAAAAATTCTTTCTATTCTCCTTGATGGCTTCGCTACTAGGCAATTGCCAGCTCGATTTCTTAGCGACCACGAGCCGTCTGGTTTAAACCATGTCGTGGCCCCTTATTATAGCAGTCTTAGTTTTTTGCTAAAATAATAGCATGTGTAGATTAAAGGCTGTTAATAGACAAATCAACAGAGGATCCAGGAAACACATATATCAGACAAACAACTTCAATGAAAGGAAATATATAAGGCAAGTAAAGTAACAACATTTCTCCCGTTAGACAGTGACCTGTACCTAAACATTTAACCTAAAGAGACCCGACAACTCATTCATAAAAATCCGAAATCTTGCATCAAATATCAACAAAACGATTGTCCCGCCTCCTTATATTTTTATGTATGATGTACAAACTTTTACCCCGACCGAATCCTCGCCGTGAGCAAACTTCGTCCCTACCAAAGACATTTGTTTTTGGTCCCCACTACTAAATGTAGTGTTGCCCGCGTTCGCCTGAGCGAAAGCAGGCACAGTTCATAGGCGTAGGCTTTGAAAATGTGAGTCCATCATAATAAATAATTAATTTTCGGTTAGTTTCACTTAGTCTTAACTTATTTTACTTATTTGTAGTTAGTGGTCCAATCAACTGTCGGTTAGTTTCAGTTAGTCTCAACTTATTTTACTTATTTGAGCTGGTTCCGATCCATTTTAATACATTTTTCATAAACTGTGTCAGGAAATTTTTTCCGTGTCCTTGAAAAACCACTGTCATGAAACGAAAGAAGTATTCACTTCAAAAATGATTTAATAGAGGTTAGTAACTGACTGCAAACATATCAGACTATCCATTAATATCACATACATAGGTAAGTATTATAAAATATTAATTAATCACATCACAAAATGATGCCCACTGTGCACTGTACTACTGTGTTTACTTTACTTTTACTTAATTGTGGAAACTCAGGTTCGGATGATAATAGCTGGAGATTTTGCATACCTCACACGGCAAGACCATCGTTACTTTGATATAAATTTTATAAAAAATATTTATAGGAAATCACTCACGAAATACAAAAAAGCTACACGTCACGTAGCGTCGCACAAATTCAGGCTTTAAAACGTCCATTTGAAACCAAACAAAACTGGGCGAAGAGTGCTATTTTGCACGTTTTTTAATGAAAAACATTAATTTATTCAAGTCGCGATCAAAAGTTGGACGGCCATCTTGTCACTTTTGACCTCTGTATTATTAGGAATCCCATTCAAAACGGTGTCGAAATTTTTGCTAGTAAGCTTTGACATTGCACAATTTTGTTAATATCATAGCAACCAGTCATCCAAAACTACTTTGCGTATCGAAAAGGCTTCAATGAATGGTCATTGTATAATATACTATTCAGCAGCTAAAATTGAAAAATAATTTCAAATTTGAACACGAAATTTATGAGATACCAGAAATACGCAATTTTATCCCGATTTAAACGTTTTTGTATAGGGTTTTTCTGCTCTCAATGGTTAAACGAAAAATTAAATCATCCCACTGCTAGCCTAAAAATAAATTGGTTATCATTATGTTTGAGACAAATAAAAAGGAACTGAAGCATACAAATTTTATCTGGTTATCTGGTTTATCTGGTTAATGACATATTCAAAAAGTAGCTTAATAACTATTTTCTTCTATTAAATACCTATTAAAAATATATTTTAATTTCATTATAAATGCTACTATCACTGAAAAAATCTCCTAAATGGACTGGTATATCTAGAAAAAAAGATTAAATCTAGAGTATTGGCAATTGTAATTGGTTTATTTAGATTTGCTGTACCAGTAAATTGTTACGGTATTTCTATAAAGCTATTGTATTAATAAGTACCAGTATTAGGTAGGTATAATATAATTAAAGTAGATAAACATATTTACAGCAGTGCCTTCACTGTTTTGAAACGATACGAACTTAGCATACTTCGAATGGCGAAGAGCCGTCGGTCGTCGACCTTCAATGCTCTTAATCTATTGGTGCTCTTACTTTACTACGTGCATACTATAAATATTTTGGGGGTAAAACAAGGCGCAACCAAGGGAAGCGGCATTGCCAGATTGGCATGTAAGAACTTCAGAACCGGTTTTTGATGGATCAAAAATGGGGAAAATAGCTATTTAGTTATAATTTATTATGAAAAAAGTATTTACAGGGTGTCCCAAGTTCGAGCCTCATCATTGGGATCTCGGGAACTAGAAGAGATACGAGGTCGGTTAAGTGGAGGCAAAGTTGCGCGATTTGATGCTGATCAAAATGCCACCTTACAAGTTTAAAAATTCGGAACACTTCCGAAGTTTTTTGGAAAAAACCGAATATTCGCGATTTTATTTTTATTTTTTTATGACTCTATTTGAATAGATATATCAAAATAAATTTCACATTCTCATTGCTACTTTTCTATTATACAAGATGGTGCTATTAGATTTTCAAACAGACGTTTCGTCTTTGAACTGCCACCATCAACTTTGTTTTTTTAAATACGGCCCTGGATTTTTTATTACGGATTTTAAGAGCTTCTAAGGTCCTAAAACCAATTATGTATCGCACTTATTCGAAAAATTCATATTAGTGACATTTTCCATAAGAACTCATGTGTTAGAATGAGACAGAAAACGGATTTTTTGGATTTTTTCGAAAACAATGAAAATGTGAAATTTATTATTTGTTCCATATCTAATCCCACCACGAATCCCACACAACTATTTACTTGGGTAAATTGGTAAAAATATAGCCAAGAGCCTATGGTTTGAGGGTTGACACTTTAATAATTATATTATTTATTAACCACTGCTCATGTTATTTCCTGAGCTTTCTTTATGCAAGGCGTTAATGCGTAAAAAAAGGTTTTTGTTTTTAATTCTATTAAAAATCTATTTTCTGTCTCTCTCTAACACATGAGTCTTTATGGAAAATGTCACTAATATGAATTTTTCGAATGAGTGCGATACATCATTGGTTTTGGGACCTTAGAAGCTCTTAAAATCCGTAATAAAAAATCCAGGGCCGTATTTAAAAAAACAAAGTTGATGATGGCAGCTCAAAGACAAAACGTACGCTTGAAAATGTGATGGCACCATCTTGAAGAACAGAAAAAGTAGCAATGAAAATGTGAAATTTATTTTGTTATATCTATTCAAATAGAGTCATGAAAAAATAAAAATGAAATCGCGAATATTCGGTTTTCTTCAAAAATCTTGTAAGGTGGCATTTTGATCAGCATCAAACTGCGCAACTTTGCCTCCATTTAACCAACCTCGTATCTCTTCTAGTTTCCGAGATCCCAATGATGAGGCTCGAATTTGGGACACCCTGTACAGTAAATCGTAAACTTAACATTTGGCAACGCTACATCTATCAACTTTAGAATGTGCCTCAATGTTGGGGGAAAACAAGGAACCATTTGTCCCCTCTTCAGGTTAAACGTCTTTGGACCTGTACACATTCTGATAATATTGGTGATATGTCTCCTATTTTTATAGGTTAAATTATCAAACCATCTTTTTTTCGAAAATTCATTTTGCACTTTGGAATATATACACTCCTTGACAAAATTAAAGCAACAGTATGAAATTATCCAAAAAATTAGTTTATCTTTTTCTTATGCCACTTTTGAAGCTTATCGAAAATTTGAATAGTAGGCTATGAATGTTTTGTGTCGTTGTTAATAACAGCAATCAAAACAATTCGTTTAGATTTACAGTTTTAAAAAATTTTGTAGAAGATAAACAATTTTGGTGCAATTCTTGCTATAGATTTTCTTTAAAATTAAGCTTATAATTTGTTACTCTTTTGAAAGTAATACGTTTTTATGGTATAGTGTTTTATTTGTGACTCTCAAAAACTGAAAAAATTAATCGAACAAGGAATTTAACTGAACACGAGGTAGTGCGCGCATAGGTTTTATTGGACGAGGGATATTGTCAGAGTTATGTTGCCAATTTGTTAGGCGAACATCGTTCCACAATAAGTCGTATGGTAAGACGTTTGGCCGAAGTAGAAACTTATTCTAGAAGGCCAGGGCAAGGGCGAAAACGATGCACTAATGACCGAGAAGAACGTTTTCTTAGACAATATGCTTTAAGAAACAGGACTGCCACTAGTTCTATGATGAGAAACGAACTCGAAGCTACCCGCAATGCCGCAATTTCTTCTAGAATGAACAGTTAGAAGACGGTTAAATGAAGCTGGATTGAACAGTAGGAGACCAGCCACTGCGCCCTTGCTTACTAGAGAGAGCAGAGTTGCCAGGTTACATTTTGCTCAAAATCATCAAAACTGGTCTGTGGATGATTGGAAACAAGTTTTTTTTACAGATGAAACTAGGGTTAGCCTAAAACATCCAGATGGTCGTGAGCGGGTATGGCGAAGACCAGGAGAGAGGTTTGCTACTTGCAATATTTCTACAAGGATTCCATTTAGCGGTGGCTCTGTTATGTTCTGGGGTGGCATCTGCTTTGACGCTCGCACAGAATTAGTGCCTGTCCGTACGAGATCTATGAATGCTAATTACTATCTTGAGAATATTGTAGTAGAACATGTGATGTCTTTCGGCCATTTTGTGGGGCCCAATTTCTTGTTTATGCAAGGCAACGCTCGACCTCACGTTGCTAGGTAGGTACTCTATTACCTTAATCAAGTTGGTATACCAATTATGCAATGGCCACCAAGAAGCTCGGATCTGAATCCAATCGAACATGTATGAGATTACCTCAAAAGAAATGTGAAACGTCATATACCTGCACCCAGAAACTTGAGGGAACTAGAAAATGCAGTTATCACAGAATGGGAACAAATTCCTCAAGATTTTATCCAAAATTTAATTAGGAGCATGCCTAGGCGTGTAAATGCTGTAATCCGAAGTAGAGGAAGCAACACACGCTACTAGTGTCCCAGTTAAACCATTAATTTATTTTTATAACCATTAATTTACTTCTTTCATCATTTCATAACTTCAACGATTTTGCTATTAGGTCTTAAGAATAATTTTAATTCAAATCTTATACAAACATATTGTAGCTAATTCTCTTTTAAAGTATCCAAAAATGTCTTTTCTAACTTTTAATGTAACCAATGCCCATAAAAAATAATTAAAATTAATTATTTATAGCGATTTGTATGATTTAATGTGTTGTTGCGTTAATTTTGTCCAGGAGTGTAGGTTTATTGATATTTAATTTAAGTTTCCATTCTCTGATAAAACGAGCAAAAGATTTATTTTTGATGTTATTAAATAAATCTTTGTGTTAATGTGTATTTTTTGATACATTTAAGATTCTTCCGATATTGGCAAGAGTATCTGCTGTCTAATTTCCAGGAATTCCGGAGTGACCAGGAATCCCAATCCAGGCCAACCTAAAATCATGGCCATTCATATTTGAATCGAAAATTAGTTTTTTTGTCCTTAACGTCCAATAATCAGAGTTGGTTTTATTCAAATTAGCGTTAATTGAGGCAATGGCACTTAATGAATCGGAGAAAATAATGACATTTTTGAGATATTTTACTATTGCAGTCTGTGTTGCATCATGTATTGCTATAATTTCTGCCTGGCAGATACTGATATCATCGGGAAGTCTAGATGAAAATTTATGATTAATCTTCGGAATGTAGATACCATACCCTGATTTATTATCTTTTTTTGTATGGATAAATGCATAGTTACTTTCATATTTGTCTTTTATAAGTCTAAAATTTGATTGTATATCAAAGTCTTGTTTGTTAATCCTGCAATTTATGATTTTGAGTGGCGATATTAAGGTTTCATAATCTATTTCATAACAAGGAAAATTATCGCTTTTGATATTTTATTTAAGTACGGTAAAAAGAGGGATAAACCTGCAATTAGATATGGAACATTTTTATTGACCTGAAAAAACAGTTCCCCGGATTAATTTTATACGACATTCTTCTAATAATATTATTAATGGGTGATCTGTGAAGAATATTATTTTTGGTAAATATTTATATGATAAAATTATTCTTCTCTGTTCAGGATCTGTGATCGCAGCTTCTGATAGTAAGGCCAATTTGGGGGTAGATTTCATGCACTCCAGACAAATACGAAGTCCCTCAAAAAAGATTTGATCAAGTTTATTTAAACTCTTTTGACTAGCTGGTTTAATTAAAAAATGCTTCGAAATCTAAGTGTGACATTATAAGTGCTTTAAATATGGTTAACATGGTGCATGGATCTGCTCCCCATCAAACTCTGCATATTGCTTTCAAGACATTGAGGGCCTTTTGGGCTTTAGAGGTGACTTGCTCTATATGATAATCCCATTTTAAATGTTCATGAAAAGTTACGCCAAGGTATTTGATTTTCGGCTGAAAGATGATATGATGATTATTTATATACTAATTTTCCTTCCGCCTTTGGTAAAACAGATGGCCTGGCATTTGTTTGGAGTCAAAGATAAATTTATTGTTTGCAGAAAATCATAAATTTTTTCCAGAGCAGCCTCTATTTGGGTGATGTTGTCACATATCTGCGGCCCTTTAGCTATTAATACCAAATCGTCAGCATATCCTATCAGAGAAACTTCACCTAAATCCAGTCTAAATACCTCTGAAATATATACATTAAAGAGAATAGCACTAAGGGGGGAGCCTTGGGGCAGTCCCACTGTGGCCAGATAGGGTCCCAATACTTCACCATTGTTTGAACTGCTGTATAATAGTCTCGACCTTAAAAATTGATGTATGAGATTATTGTATTCTGAAGGAATATTTAGATCTTTCATTTTATTGTAAAGTAAGTAAATGTTCACATTATCATATGCAGCTTTAATGTCCAAGCATATAGCTACCACAGATTGAGAGGACAGAAAGGCATGTTGTCAGAATTGCTGTATTATCGTGTATGCCTCTGCCTTTTCTGAAGCCGGATTGCTTATTATCAAACAGTTTATTTTTTTCCACTAACCAGTCGAGTCGATTTTTAATCATGATTTCCAGAATTTTACCTCCACAGGGAGAAAGGGTTATGGGTCGAAAGTTGTCTACCAGTCTTGAATCTCTATTTGGTTTCAGAAAACTAATGATATTTAATTTCTTCCAAGAATCCGGAATTTTTTCCCCTAAGAAATAACTGTTGTAGAGATTTAAGAGGATTTGCTTTCCTCTGAGCGGTAAATTTTTAAACATGAGATATGGAATGCTGTCCAGCCCAGGCGCTGACATCTTTTTATCTTTTAATGCAATTTTCAATTCATTTAGGTTGAACATTTTAATATTCTCGAAACTGATGTTAGATATAGAAAAGTTTGGGTCTATGTTTATAGAGGACATTCTATGAAGAGTATTTATTTTCATATCATCTTCTGTTAAAAATTTGCTGATATTTTTATATATATTTGAAAATTTTTTATGTTATTCCAAACGTATGTAATGCTTGACCCTCTATTTAGAGATTCACAAAAGTTCCTGAATTTTTTCCTTTTTTTTTGTTGAGATTTTTTTTGTGATAGCTATTGCTTTTTTTGCTTTTATGTAATTTTCTAACATTATTTATTATTAAAGTTTTTTATAGCATTTTTTCTTGCATTAACCCACTCGCTACACTCCTTGTCCCACCAAGGGTTACCGGACTTTTTATATATTTCGCTGTTTTTATAGGGAATATCCTCTTCCGCTGCTATATTCATTATCTCAATAAGTTTAACATAGTCTATTTCGATATTTGAATTAAGGATGTGATATGCCACTTTATTGTGATATGAGCCCCAGTTTGCTTTGGAACAATTTCGTATTGAGCATGGGGAGATGAAAGGATGACTGCTACAATCCTTATTCGTAAAATTAATTACTATACAAGTAGGAAAGTGATCGCTGTTTCCGCAATCCTCTATGACATTCCAATTTGATTTAATTGCTAACTCTCCATTAACAATAGTTAAGTCTACAGCCCTATGATTATTATTTGGATTTTGCATGAGAGTGGGCGTGCCATCATTCATAATTACTAGATTCTTATCGAAAATAAAATCATTTATTACTCTACCACCCAGGTTAGGAGGCGATTTATCCCACAATGGATGATGAGATTTAAGTCACCCATTAAGATGCTATGTAGTGAATTATTGTTGTGATCATATAAATTCTTTAATAACGCTTGATCTATGGATGAATCCCTATTGACATATATGTTTTTGATAAGAATATCCCCTATTTGAATAATTATAAACTGCACGTTATCTGAATTAAAGCTTTTGATTCTTGTGAAAATTATATTATTTTTTATGCATGTGGCTACTCCTGCATAACCATCCTCTCTGTCCTGTCTAATTATGTTATATAACTTTAAAACGAAAAATCAATTAGAGTTAAGCCAAGTTTCATTTAATAAAATGACATCAGGTTTTTCTTTAACAATTAAATTATTAAGATTTTCACGATTTGCTTGTACGCTACGTATATTCCATTGTATGATTTTTAAAGAATTGTTGTTTATTGGAGTGAAGATTATTAAAATTAAGTAAAATATGTGGGTTTGATACTATCAATCTTCGGAGTACTGATCGAGATCCATATATGATCCCGAACCCCCTCCCGATTGAAGCATCCCCATCACTATGTTAATTTGTTCAATTGTTGCGTTTTTTAAGTACTAAATAACAGTATCAAAATTAATATTTTTAATTGTTTCCGTCTAATTATAACTTGAATTGGCACTATAGATAGGCAACGAACTGTGTGAATTTTGAGGTAAATAATTATCTTGTTGAGAGATCCACGATTTTGTCTGAGATTGCTGAGGCCTTCCATTAGGGGTATATATATTTTCGTTGTGGGCTTTCTTGTCAAAACTTTTTTGAACAGCTCTTTTTTTATTCGAATTACTAGTAACAACTTGTGTAAAGGAACGTTTAACCGGATTATTTCTGAAAGATAAAGCCCTTCTTTCATCAGACCTGGTAACATTTTCCGCTTTATTTTGAGAAAAATTATGATTTGACTTGTCATTGAGAAGTGGATAATCATTTCGATTAATCACAAAATCAGTTTTATTCAAGTATGTTTTTTTACAATATTCACTAGCTTCAAAAAAAGTTAGGTTTTCAAGGGCCATCAATTCTTTAATGTTTTTTGTCTAGTGAACTCTGGACATGACTTTGAAGTTGACTTTTGATCACCATGACAATAAAGACAAGAAATAACACAAGCAGATGTTTCGTCTGATTCCGTATGCTTTAACTCACCACATTCAAAGCACCTCTCTTTGCCTTTGCATGCGGCTCTTGTATGACCGTACCTAAGACATTTATAACACTGCTTAACAGGAGAAATGTATACTGAAATTTCATATCTAAGATTACAAAACTGAACTGATTGCGGTAAATTGTCACCTTTGAATGTAAAGAGGACTGTTCCTGTGGGTTCATAAGTAATAGACTTGTCAATGCCAATATTTTTCCTATTTAATCTTTTGACATTTAAAATAGATATATTTTCATCAGCAGTACAGCTTTGGGCTAGTTCCTCCTCTGATCTATCTGAATCGATTCTTCCAGCCAGTCCCTTTGATGTAACGAAGCTACTTCATACATGTATCAAAAAAATATAAAAGACTAAATGAAAATTGGCTGCACATTAATAACCAGAAATTTATCCTATTGATTTTCTGATGATTAACTAGCTACTATTTTCATTGCTAATACATACAAAATAACGACATCGGTCAAAAGTGCGCCATAAAACTTATATTATGTTAATGTAGCTGTTATAATAATTAAACATAAAGTGATTATGATCTTGAATAGAATTTGGATAGCTAGAGTATTTGAGAATAAATTCTGTTAGATTTCCATAATTTCTATCAGAGCTAGTAAATAAACGTTTGAATTTACAAACTGTCTCGAAGTTGAGTAATTTTCGTAGAGTTGGGAAGAAATAATCTAATTATTTGTGGGTAAGCCCCATGTTTGACTTTCTTGGTATGGAGTGTGGAGGTGAGATTAGGCAACTTGAAAAGTATTCACAAAAAGGTTTTGAAGCTTAAGTATTCCAAAGGCCGAGAATAATTGCAAAAACAAAAGTGTGTTCAACTTTAATAGTAACATTATGTTAATTTATGGGGGGTGTGTCAACGTAATTTATTTTAACAAAGTGAAATAATCGTGAGTAGCCATAGTCTGGCGGAGTTAATTAATATCCGTTTGCCGTTTGAATTTAAAAACTGGATCAAATTTGGGCAATTTTGGTAAAATTGAGCGTTGTTTAGCGTTTTGGCATAAATGTTAAATTGGTATAACGAAAAACTGTGTAAAAAGCTTCAAAGAAAGGAAAACAGTTACAAAAATTAAAAGAGTGCTTTTCATTGGCTACCAAATTTGCTGCATTCCAGTGGGCGATTATTTTAATCCCCCAACATTTTTAGAGAAATGGTCAATATATACATAATTAAAATAGTAACTATTATACGTATAAAGTAAATAAGTTAATATAAATGCACCAAAAAGCATGGATGCCTACTTTGTTTTCATACGAGTCAGCAGTTGAATTGAAATAAGAACTGCATGTATTAAAATACATTATTTAGGGGTTTGCGGCACTAACACCAGTAGAAAATGTGGCGATACATCTTTCATAAACATTTACTAGATGTAATATTTTGCTTCTTATGATTGTGTATTATAAGGACACAGTATGAGGTCATATAAATTGCAGCACTCATCTTGCGATCATGTAGTCACAATCAATATCCTTATTCAAGAAATGTCTATTTTTATGTAATTTTAATTTAAGTGATTTATTACACTTAAAGAAAACTGTATTACCAGCTCATAGAAATCTATTAACCCAACAAGATATTTGCATTACATAGACGACAGGAAGGTGTCTTATTGAGGCAAATAAAGTGTTCTTTTTGGAAACACTTTTTAACGGCTAATAGATTGGTTGTAAAGATATCAAATAGCTACAGAAAAATATTTGATCATTTTTTAGAAGACGTGTCAGGTTAGTTTTGAATTTTGATGTTACCT
>MU185936.1:49618-100869 GCA_016904865.1 Pissodes strobi
ATTTTTTAGAAGACGTGTCAGGTTAGTTTTGAATTTTGATGTTACCTAAGTATGCAACTGACCTATAGAAGTATAGTACAGTGCATTTTGCTTTTCGGAAACTCATACTTTCCTGTCAGAAAAATCACAATCCTTCACAAAAATGCAACCGAGGGGACATTGAAAATGATGAATAAAAACGCGAAAATGTGATATGTGTTGTAATTCAAATAAACTGCTCGTGAAAAAAAAACGACGCACCTTGAATTTTTATTTTGAATTTTCAAAAAAAAAATGATTTTGTGTAAAACATCTCCCTTAATTTGAACTTTCTGGTTTAATGGATCACGTAACGTACATAAACTGGCATCATATAACCTACCATAAGACGCCGTGTTCAAAATTCGTCGATACCTTCCGTAGTTTTCTCATTATTGGGACTAAACGGGAAAAACACGACAATTTTCGAAAAATTGCCATATAATCGTAGTTAGCCCAGATATCCACAAAATCTTAAAAACGTCCCGAGGTATTACCTTACTGCAAGTAAAGAGAGGTATTACGACTATCAATCTCAGTTAGCCCATAAATGGGCATAACTTGAAATTTTGTAAAAAAAACATCCCTTTCTTTAACACCCTGTAGTATATATTAGGTGCAAAATATGTTATTCCAAAAATTAGTCATAAGAGTCAAAGAATCAACTGTTCAGAATTTCCAAAGTCTTTTAGAATCGGTTTAGTAGTTTTCCAATAACGAGCTTTCAAATATTGTCCAAAAAACTAGGTGCGTCGTTTTTTTGGACGAGCAGTTTAGTTTTTAAAAGCCGAGTTTAAAAAAGTAAAAATACAAACACGAGTGTAATATACAACGTTATTACCAATTTTGGTGTTTTTGGTTAGCTTTGGTTAGTCGCCAAAATTCGGTTAATTTGGGTTAGTTTTATCTTACTCCAATATTTTTAATCTAAAGAAATGCATTTTTAACATACATATTAAACATTATTATTATTATTAAAGGAAATAAAAAAATGTCAGGGTATGAAAACCTAAAAAATTACCCTCCACTTGTAGATAGGAAAATCTATTAATACATATATAATTAGCCATGACGTTACTGTAATATTTCTAACCTTTTCCGAATTATTTTAGCCCGTTTTGGCGCTTTTGGTTAGTTTTGGTTAGTCGTTCAATCAACTTTCGGTTAGTTTCAGGTAGATCCAATTTATTTAACCATTTGAAACGACTCTGATTCGCTATAATCAAATTTAATGTTTTTGGTTACTTTCGATTAGTCGCCAAAATTCGGCTCGTTTTGATTAGTTTGGGTTAGTTGAACCGGTTCCGATACGATAACTAATTTGAATGTTTTTGGTTAATTCGATTAATTCAAGTTAGTTTCAACATACTTTAACATTTTTAATCTGTTTTGATATGTTTTAGCATGTTTGGTGCTTTTGGTTACTTTTGGTTAGTTTTGTTTAGTCGTTCAATCAAGTTTCGGATAATTTCAGTTAGTTTCAGGATATTTTAGTCATTTGAACCGGTTCCGATACGTTATTACCAATTTTAGTGTTTTTGGTTAGCTTTGGCTAGTCGCCAAAATTCGGTTAATTTGAGTTAGTCTTACTCCAATATCTTTAATCTATTACGATACGTTTTAGCCCGTTATGGGCTTTTAATTAATTTTGGTTAGTTTGGGTTAGTCATTCAATCAGCTTCCGGTTACTATCAGTTAGCTCCAATATTT
This sequence comes from Pissodes strobi, assembly GCA_016904865.1. Classification (NCBI taxonomy): domain Eukaryota; kingdom Metazoa; phylum Arthropoda; class Insecta; order Coleoptera; family Curculionidae; genus Pissodes; species Pissodes strobi. The sequence continues at coordinate 51,347 of MU185936.1, forward strand.
TAGTTATTTGAACCGATTCCGATACGTTATAACCAATTTAAATGTTTTGGTTAACATATGTTAGTCGCCAAAATACGATTAATTTGACTTAGTTTTATTTTTAATCGGTTCCGATAGGTTTAGCCCTTCTTGGTTACTTTTGGTTAGTTTTTGGTTAATTTTAGTTAGTTGCCAAAATTCGGTTAATTTAAATTAGTTTCAACTTACATTAATATTTTTAATCTGTTTTGATATGTTTTAGCCTTTTTCGTGCTTTTGTTTCGTTTTGTTTGGTCGTTCAATCAACTTTCGGATAATTTCAGGTAGTTTCAATTTATTTTAGTCATTTGAATCGGTTCCGATACGTTATTAGGTACCAATTTTAGTGTTTTTGGTTACTGTTATTTAATCGCCAAAATTCGGTTAATTTGGGTTAGTTTTATCTTACTCCAATATGTGTAATCTATTACGATACGTTTTAGCCCATTTTGGCGCTTTTAGTTACTTTTGGTTAGTTAGGGTTAGTCATTCAATCAGCTTTCGGTTACTTACAGTGAGCTCCAATTTATTTTAATCATTTGAACCGGTTCCGATACGTTATACCTAACCACTTGAAATGTTTTTGGTTAAATTATGTTAGTCGTCAAAATTTGGCTAATTTAGGTTAGTTCCAACTTGCTTTAATATTTTAAATCTGTTCCGATAGGTTTTAGCCTTTTTTATGCTTTTGGTTACCTTTGGTTTATTACATTTAGTTTTAATTTATTTTAGTTATGTGCACCGTTTCCGATACGTTATAATAACCAATTTTAATATTTTTGGTTAGTTTTGGTTAGTCGCCAGAATACGGTTAATTTGGGTTAGTTTTAACTTGCTTTATTATTTTTAATCTGTTCCGATACGTTTTAGCCCGTTTTGGTGCATTTAGTTTGGGTGAATTTTGGTTAGTTATGCAATCATCTTTCGGTTACTCTGAGTTAGTGCCAATTTATTTTAGTCATTTGAACCGGTTCCAATACGTTATAACCAACTTAAATGTTTTTGGTTAATTTCACTTAATCACCATAATTCGGTTAGTCTCAACTTACTTTAATATTTAATCTGTTCCGATACGTTTTGCCTCATTTTGATGATTTTGGTTAGTTTTGGTTAATCGTTAAATCAACTTTCGGTTAATTTCACTTAGTTTTAATTTTTTTAGTTATTTGAACCGGTTCCAGTTCCAGTTGTAACCAATTTAAATGTTTTTGGTTAGTTTTGATTAGTCGCCAACATTCGGTTAATTTGGGTTAGTTTTAACTTACTTTAGTATTTTTAATCTCTTACGATAGGTTTTAGCCCGTTTTGGTTCCTTGAATTACCTTTGGATAGTTTTGGTTAGTTAATTAATTAACTTTCGGATACTTTCAGTTAGTTGCAATTTATTTTAGTCATTTGAATTGGTTCCGATACGTTACAATCAAATTTAATGTTTTTGGTCAGTTTTGGTTAGTCGTTAAAGTTCGGTTAATTTGGATTAGTTTTAACTTACTTTAGTATTTTCAATCTCTTATGATACGTGTTAGCCCGTTTTGGTTCCTTTAATTACCTTTGGTTAGTTATTCAACAAGTTATTCTTTCGGTTACTTTCAGTTAGTTGCAATTTATTTTAGGCATTTGAATCGGTTCCGATACGCTACAATCAAGTTTAATGTTTTTGGTTAGTTTTGGTTGGTCGTTAAAATTCCATTCGTACCAAAGTTTACAGAATTAAAATTATAAGTTGATATACTCCGCGCCATCGCATCGTCAAATTCCACTCCGCAACTCCCCGCCTGCCCGGTAGACTGGTGCCAGTCTACAGTGGAGAGCTAGCTAATTTAAGTTTATTTTAAATTTGTTTACGGTCCGGCGTATAGGGTGAGATTTCAAAAATAGCGGTTTGTTTTTGGTGGATTTCTGAGTAAAATGTCTAGTCGAAAATCAAAATATTAGTAGTTGATTGTGAAAGACGAATGGCAGGCAATATGTCGCTCTTTAGGTGCCCAAAAGGGTAGGTATGTATTAGTTTATTATAAGCTTTTATTTAACTTCACTTGTATTTGGGTCAAATCTTACAAGTTAAATTTGTCCTACTTCCCATCAATGTTCAATATTAATATCGATTTATAGTGAGTATAATATAAAAAAGTATGTAATAAAAAAAAAACTTGCAGATGTCGAGCCTGGAAAAGTGCCTTAGAATTTATAGGATCCCACAAATATGCGAATGATACACCAATGTAATGTCATAGCCGGATTAGAATGTGTGGTTTGCATTTTAATGCAAACAGTTTTGCAAATTCTTCTGGGAGCTGTATACATTCATATGCTGTTCCATCAACCGTGTTACCAACTAAAAAAGGTAACTTTTAATCAGATTTTGTGCATTTGCAAAATAATGTAAGATGGGTGCAAAAATAGGTTTATCTAAAAGTCTATTACTTTAAATTTTGTGCTAATTAGTTATTGTGGTAAAATTAACGAAATATAGAAATTGCTAAATTGTAGACAATTAGTTTTGCAAAACTTTTTCCAAAATAATTTGTAAAGTTTTGCAAAACTATGATGTAGTTCATCCCCAAAATAAATTAAAATAAAGAATTTTGCACGGGGTATTAAATTTCATTTTCCATCGCTTGTCTTCCGATATGATTACATTGTAGTTTCTGAATCACCATACCCATCGATACGTTTTTAAAGCATAAAGTTTTTTATGCTCAACCCGAGTCTGCTAACAAGAGTCTAGGTACAGACCCCGGCCGTTTTATTTAAAGCTTCAAACCCTATCCCGGGGTATTATGTATGGTAGTTTTGCATGACCCTTCGCTCGCTTCGCTCGTTACGGGGGCTCAATCAACAAGAACTAACCAAAACTAACCCAAGGGTAACCCAAACTAACCCAAAATATTATTATGACTTTGCATGACCCTCCGCTCGCTTCGCTCGCTACGGGGGCTCAATCAACAAGAACTAACCCAAACCAACCCAAGACTAACCCAAACTAACCCTAAATTAAGATAAAAAGGTAAATTAAATAAAAAACAATAAAAAAAAATCCGTCGCGACCGACGGGAATCGAACCTGCAGCGTCGGGATGAGACGCAAGCACGCTACCCTCTACACCACCGAGGCCTTGCAGAAACTTTGCTAGACCGTAGTGAAATATGCATTTAATCAAAAAGGTGATGCTGGTTGCATAACACGGGGTTTGAAGCTTTAAATAAACCGGCCGGGGTCTGTACCTAGACGCTTCTAGTCTGCTATCGCACTTCGATGCTTACTCATTCTGTTTTACGTATCCTTTGAATACGTTCAAAAATCGTGTTTTGTTTTGTGTTTGTGAAATAAAATGACGAAAAGAAGGGAAAATATATTGTCCAGTTCCTCAAGTAAGTGTTAATAAATTGTCTATATAGAACTAGTCCGATGGCCTAATATTTACGAACAATAAATGGTCGTTGATTAGTTGTTTTGGGGCTCGTTTATGCTTGTTTAGGTTAATCAATTTCCTATATAATAGGCCGAGGGCCAAATACCTACGTACAATGATACAATGTACAGTTGATATGTTGTATTGAGGTTTGTGTAAGATTAGGTTTTGTTAAAAAATAATATATATAATACAAATGTTTGTGGCTAAATTAAGAGACTGCTATCAGGGCGGTTTGTTGTCACAAAAAAAAAACAAGTATAATATCGGGTTTCACGAAAACCAAAAAACTGAGTAGTGCAAAAAGCAGTAGGCCCCGGGGCCAGATTAGCTAGGGTATAGAGAGGTAAAAGAAGTAGTCTGTACCGAGTACGTGAAATGTAAAGTTTAGACATGAGATTAAAAATAAAATAGCTGGATTTTATTTAGTAGAACATAATCAATTTTTATTTTCGGTCTTTCATTTGTTTACGTAAGCTCACTAATTAGAACTAGACTATTTTAAGTAATTAGAATAATTAAAAACCTTGCATAACAGCCGAGGGCTTATTAAATTCATATTCATGCAGTTTTTCAGTAAGGCACAATACGTTGACCTAACCAAGACAAATAGAAATTAAAATACATAGGCCGAGGGCCTTGTAATTTGCGTACGAATAGCACTGGATCAATTTTTCTTTTCTTGCCAAGGGCAATAGAAAAAGAATACGTCCCGGCCGAGGGCTTCGCAATACAAAAAATTGTTAATATTATTCTTATTATAAATTATTGATTAGTTAAGCTTATGGTCGAGGACCTAAATATTTGACTTCCCCACAAAGGGTTGGTTATATTGAGTTAGATAGTGCATAGGCCGAGGGCCTTATAATCTGCATATAAATAGCACTCAATAGAAAAATTCTTGCCGCGGGCATAGAAAAAGAATAGGTTTAGGCCGAGAATTTCGCAATACAAAAAAAAAAATTAATATCATTTTCATTATTAATCAATTATTAATTGATTAAGCCTAGGGCCGAGGACCTAACTATTCGACTTTCTAACAAAGAGTTGGTTAGATTGAGTTAGATTGTGCATAGGCCGAGGGTATTATAATTTGCATACAAATAACACTCAATCGAAAAATTCTTGCCGAGGGCATAGAAAAAGAATAGGTTTAGGCCGAGGGCTTCGCAATACAAAAAAAAAATATTATTTTTATTATAAATTATTAATTGATTAAGCCTAGGGTCGATGACCTAACTATTCGACTTCTCCACTAAAAGTTGGCTATTGACTTTCTAAGAAGTGATCGTTTAATATGCTAACTCCAAACTTGTCACCGCCAAATGATAATCAGATACAGTTTGTGTGTATAATATTTCCCCTGTTTATGCAGCAATAATTAATTCCAATAGGGACAAAAAACAGTATATATTTCTAGTATGGTCGTGGACCTATTTAATTAAAATTGCTATCATGGACTGACTCCTTATTTTCTGCAAAATAGCTGTATATTTTACAGGGTGTTAGTTGTTTTGACTAAAATATCACCCGCAGACTATTGTCTGCAACATAGCTGCATACTTTACAGGATGTTATGGCAAAACATATTTGGCATTAACGCCGTGGGCCATACTTTCTGAGGGATAGCCGTGGGCTATTCACTAAATTCTATCATCACTTAAGCGATTAAAAGGCTGTGAGCCAACAGTATATATTTTAATATGGTCGTGGACCTATTTAATTAAGACTGCAATCATGGACTCCTTATTTTTTGCAAAATAGCTGCATACTTTACAGAGTGTAAATTGTTTTGACTAAATTATCTCCTGAAGACTCTTGTTTGTAAAACAGCTGTATACTTTACAGGGTGTTAGTTATTTGACTAAATATTATTGTGTGCAAATTTAATTATTTGCAAAGGTTCCTACAACACCAATTGGGCTAACAACACCAACCATTTGTCAGGCTTGGCTGATGCACTTTACTGTTTTGCAATGTGTATAATGCTCCTAAATGATTTAGGTATTATTATAAGTACAGAAAAAGTCAGTTAATACCATCATAAAAATAACTTACCTAGGATTTACTTATGACTTAATTCAGAGGACCGTTTCCTCGACCGTTTCTTTACCTCTTAAGAAAATGAATTCAATAAAAGAGGCAATTAAAAAATATATTAACAAGTCAGTTACTACGATTCGAGATTTTGCAAAAATTATTGGTGTTTTGGTAGCAGCGACTCCTGCCGTTCCTCAGTGTCGTCATAGTATCAAAAGACAAGGTCACGCAAAATTTAAGGCCTTAAAAGGAAAGTCGTACATGACAGAATATTAATTTCAAAAGATACAAAGCAAATTATTAGCTAGTGGATAGACAATCAAGAATATACTGTAAATATGAAGCCTAGTACGTTTTCATTGGAATTTTGTTTCTTTATGCGTCTGCGTCTCCTACATGCTCTGGTGCCTATTGTAACGGCCAAAAATGTCGCGAGTTTTGGGAAGAAGCCGACAAGTCTAACCATATTAATTACCTTGAAGTTAAAGCTTACAATTATTTACTAAATCAAATGGAAATATTAGAGTCTTCCTTAGAATCGATAATAAGACGGCAATATCCTGCATTAATCGTGGGGAAAGCGTAAAATATCGCAACTTAACCAATATAACCTTTCAAATTTTAGACTGGCGTGAACAAAACGTATAACACTCTTCGCATCTTATATCGCTTCAAAAGAAAAACGGAAGCCGACAAGGCATCAAGACAAACTTCCATTGAAACAGAATACGAACTAAACAAGCAGGTATATCAGAAAATAATAAGGGGTTAGATTTATTTGCAACTTATTTTAATGTAAAATGCCTGTTCCTGGTTTTCGGATTCAACCTCCACAGCTGTCGATGCATTTAAAATTTCTTGGCATGATGAGTATTTTTACGCTTTTCCCTTGTTTTCTATGTTATTTAAGGCTTTAGATAAAATGATGATGCCACCGGAATATTGGTGGCTAGTACAGCCCTGGTATACCGTGTTTCCTAGTTTATTAGTTGGGAAACCGTTGACTTTTAAATCGAGTAAAAATTAGTTACTCTCTATAGAGACTCTCATCTGTTAGACAGGAAATTTTTCCTGGTGGCAAGGAAACTGTCTGACAAGCATTTCTTCAAAGAAGCATTTCCGGTCACGCCATCCCAATAATGTTTGCCTCCATCTCAGAAGGAACTTGGAAACAGTACAATGTTGTGATTTTAAAATTGGTTTTTGCTTGTTCTGTGTTGATAAAACACCGGCTTTTAGTATTTTTACTTTATGTATTTATAATATTGCAACGATATATAAAATATATCTAACAACAACACTGTCAACGTTATCCTACTGTCTAAACTGTTGCTAACTTAATAATAATAACATAGGCGTACCTATAAATATTTTTATTAAAACAAATTGTTAATTAATATTTAACATACAACGCTTGTTTTAATAAGTAGGTATTATAATTTCTATAACAGCAAAATTTCGATGTCTTTACTTATAATTTAAACATTTATCTGGACTTTTTAGTTCGCGAAATAAGCAAACGAGCTTCTTACGTCTTGATAAGTACCTATAGATCAGCCCTTAACTTTATGTTTCACCGCCTAATAGGGATTAAAATATAATAAAAAGATTTTTGAAGGGATGCTACAAGTTAAAGCCCCCTAAACCTAAATACGATTTTACATGGAACGTTGAACCTGTATTACTATATTTATCAACACTTTACCCTTTACAATCTCTATCACTTGATAAACTAAAAAGAAAACGGTAACACTAAACACTTATGGCACTAAGTTCAGCACATCGGATCCAAATATTAACCAAAATTACGATCGACAATAATAGAGACTCTACAGTCAAAATTGAAGATTTCGGAAAAAATTTAAACCTCAGCTCCCTATACAAGCCAGCCCATTTTTCGTATTTTCAAAAATCAGATTTACCTATTATATGTCGCAAATTCTATAAAACAGTGCATTAAAGTCACCGTGCACATTCGTTCCAATTATACATACCTATTCTTAACTCTCAAAAATAAAAGAAAAAAAACCACATCACCACGCAATAACTCAAACCTTGAGTAGGTGGATCAACTTAATTTTAATAAACAATGGTATGGAATGAACGTTAACGTCTTTACCGGATATAGTGTAAGACACGCCAGCACGTGAGCAGCCTTGAAGTTTGACGCAAACCTAAATGTCATTAAGAATATAGCAGGGTGGAGTCCTAAAATTCTGACACTTTCTTCAGATTCTGTACTCGACCTCTAGGTACGCCCAGTGACATATCTGCCAATACAATTTTAAATTTGGGTATATCTTAGCCCTAATAGGTCGCCTTTTAAGTATTCCGTTGCCTTTAGGTTCAATTTATTACATTTGTTTTGCTCTGATTGTATATCAATAATATATTATATTATAAAATATGTTTATTTATCTAGAATAGGTACCCTTAATTATTAAGTGGTTAAGGAATTTATGGGATAGAATTTTCATTGATTTTTTTTTGTCATACTTAAAATAGAGTTGAATTGAACGACTTTGCTGCCTTAATTGTGTTTTTGTAGTATTCTCAGGATTGAAGGTAGAATAATGCAAAATTGCACCATCTAGCTTTAAACAGCTACAATGTAATCATATCGGAAGACAAGCGATGGAAAATTGAAAGATTAATCGAATACCTACCTACTTACCTGTATGAAGATTAATCGTAATTTTCCGAGCTTGTCTTCCGATATGATTACAACCCTCCCAACCACATGCCCCTTAGGCAGGCAATTTTTCTCTAAAACAGAATGAGTAAGCATCGAAGTGCGATAGCGGACTCGGGTTGAGCATAAAAAACTTTATGCTTTAAAAACGTATCGATGGGTATGGTGATTCAGAAACTACAATGTAATCATATCGGAAGACAAGCTCGGAAAATTACGATTAATCTTCATACAGGTAAGTAGGTATTCGATTAATCTTTCAATTCTTGGAGTAAAAAATAATATATTTTACAAATTTTATTTAAATATGCAATCGTATTCACCGTAATATTTTTAAAATATGCTGAATAAGGCCATTACCTTTTCATCTTTTTTTGTGACTTCACAAAATATAATTTTCAAAATTTTAATGAAAACATATTTCATTATTTAAAGTCCTCCATTTATTACTTACTAAGCGGAAAATTTTACTCTATGTTCCCAATAGCGCTTTGACCAAAGTAAATCGCGTCAAACTCGGCTCTTATCGCCTCAATACACCCTACATTTTTTAACGTCGCGTTGCGTCCTCGGCTCGCCTTTGATATGACGATTTCATTGAAATGGCGCTTAGTGTACCTACTTGTATTTTTAATTCTGTAAACTTTGCCTGTACCGATACGCTTTAGCCCGTTTTGGTGCTTTTGGTTACTTTTGGCTAGTTTTAGTTAGTCGTTCAATGAACTTTGGTTAGTTTCAGTTAGTTCCAATTTATTTTAGTAATTTGAACCGATTCCGATACCTTATGATCAAATTTAAGTTTAAGTAAATACACTAACACGTTATCTCACCTCACGCGTATGACGCCATGCGACAAATGTAGCATGCACTTTTTCACGATTTGATAGAGTTTCACGTGTGCAAAAGACTAAAATTTATGACAGTATCAATTATTAATTCAGTTTGTTTATTTTCATTTTGGGCATGTCTTGGGTTAGTTTGGGTTAATTCTGTTTGGTTGCGCCCCCGGAACAAGCGAAGCGAGCGGAGGGCGCGAAGTGAAATATTAATAGAATGAAAAAAAATTAATCAACTGCAATGGGGCAGTGGAACTCTTTTCCTTAACCTTGTTAGGCCACTGGAATGCTTATAAAAGTAAAACATATGTTTAGCAAAATTCGTCTTTGCAAAATCAATATTTTCTATTTTTATTCTCTTTTTTACCCTACCCCGCACCGCTATTCACTCCCTTGCATTGTCCCGCAAAACAGTTGATTGCTGTTAGGTTTCCGCAAATAAAAAAACGTCTAAAAATGACGTAAAAACACTCAATTTTTGTGTTTTTGAGGGAAAAACGGCAAAATCGGTCTGACACCTCTTCTAAATATTACAAATATGTTTAAATGGTTAAAATAACATTTGAAAAAATATCATCAGTTCTTAAAAGTTTGTATTATAGTCGATACAAGAATATTTTAATTATTACAAAAATGCGTTTCTTTGTGATGGTTCGTTGTAAACCAAAAACATACTCTATTAGCTTGATTTTCCTCAGTGTACCATCAATATATCTACGCACTCTTCTGTCCCTACGCCCTTAATTAACTAGACTTGCGGCAAACTTCACACAAACTTCCGTTTCAGATTACATTTTATGTGATTGATTTCTTTTAATTGGGCGGATTGACTGTATTAGCTCGAGTATGCCATTAATTAACAACCTATTTAGTAAATTAAAAACCAGTTATAATATACTTACTTTACAGAAAACCGTCCTAAAGACGCCAATATTACCGTCACTCGAGCAATAACTATGTCGATATGAGCTTGAAAATTTAGTTATGCGATGCAACGACCCCAAAATAATGTACAGAACGGACTGAGTCGCGCAATAGAAACAAACCGCCAGCGACGCGACGCCGACGCTTGCAACGAGAAGTTAAATCTATTTGCTTTGAAATGCCCGGGGCTTCTATTTGGTTTAGGGTAGGGGAGGAATAGTTGTAGTTAGAAAATTATTTAAAAATTCAATCGAACTAAATAATGCATATGCGCTGTTGGGCTAACTAACTATAGAAACCACTATAACGAGTAAAGAGAAACTCCACCACAGTTTGGTTAGTCCGAATTAAACGTCAACTTTTTTGGCAAATCTATAGAATAACACAAGGATTCGGAAAAGCTGAAATATAATACAAATGCATCAAGATGTTTCTAACATAATTTTATAGTATGTCATTGAAGCGTTTTATGAATTCATATACTGCGCTGCAACACTCCAATGTGTGAAAATACAGGAGGAATTAAATGAACCATTTTTGTCAAGATAGTGTAAAAATCCTACAGTGCGCCAGCACAGAAATCACGTAGGAATTTATGAACAACCACGCAGAAATCCAACACCTAATTACTACGCATGTTGTAACTCGGGATTATTTTAAGTATAAATCACTGCGTAACACATGCAAGCTGCTGTATATCCACATATCCACTATAATACCGCTTTTGTTAAATATATCCTGGGTTTTAGTTAGATAAAGCAAAATATTTCGTAAAAAGTGCATCCAAAGTACGGGCACGTATTACAATAAGTAATATTTCACTTTTCGCATGGCCCTCCTCGCTTCGCTCGCTACGGGGGCTCAAGAAAATGAAACTAACCAGGTGCTAACCCAAACTAACCCAAGACATACCCAAAATCAAGAAAACAACTGTTTAAAAACTTAACCTCAAAATTTTAGGGTTTGAACCCGGGCCGCCGAAAGCCGCCGATTTGATACTTAACCATACAGACCTCTCAACCCCGAGGGCTCTTGCTGCAAATTGATTGCATCGCGAAAACATCGAATGGAATTATTCGAGTCAACGCCACATGGTAAGTTTTCAAGTGCTTTTACGCCTTCAAATGCTTATAAATTCCTCCTGGACTTCAACACATAAATCGCGTATAGTTTAAATCCCCACAAGATGGCTATGATATTCAGTTTTGCTACTACGCTTCAGCGCAATGACCGTGCTGTCACATAGTAGGAAGTCATAAAACGCGTCATTGAAGAATAATGTTTCGACATACTTAAGGGAAGGTCGGGTAAGTTGACGAGGTTAAGGAAAAAGCTAGTTGGGTATTTATTGTATAATCTGAAACTACCCTTACCCCGGTCGTTTGTTTACACGCCAGAGTATAGTAACAGTTTACACCGTAACCGAATCAGTTATACAACTCTGAGCCGGCACCTTTGATGTTAGTGAAGGCAAATTCTATTTTTTCATGCGATTTTCATATTTCGAGCATGCGCATTATTAGTTGGAAACGTCAGAATTATACGGCCAGCTGGGCCGTGGACAGAGTCGGGCTAGGATCTAATACACAAAATCCGCGAAAGAGGTCCACAAAAAGCACTACAAAGAAAGCAGACTCTCGAACAAACAAGATGGTAGTTTTAGCTTTTCGGTTCCTTTTCAATCAACATACTTTTCCTGTCGCCAGCTCGCCGCGTCGCACCGTGCAAAAAATCAATAATCGAGATCTCATCACAATACAAACTTGTTGCTTGCCTCGATTTACGGTTAATTCTCGCCAACACTATCTCTATCTACTATCTCTTTCTCCTTACAGACGGTATCTTATTGAAAGGAGACATACATATATGCCGAACTGATGTTTTATTTATAAAGGCAGCGTTCATTCATTGAGCGCAGGCGGAAGATAAGGACTCCCAGCTCTCCTATTGGTCGAAGCCTGGCTTCAAAACACGTGGAGAGTTGTTTAACTGATTCGGTTACGGTATAAACTGTGGTATAGTATTGGCTGTGATCGTCACGTGGACTATTATTTCTTGAAATAATTTTTTGTTGAGGACCCTGGACCCTGCATATTTAGCTGTGCGCGTAGCAGGTTTTTTTAGAGTTTGAATAAGTTTAAGTTTGTTAGAACGAATCTTCGAGTAGCGTACCTCTTGTCTGTAAAGCTAAAACAGCAATAAAAGTCAATTTTCGAGAGAGCACAATTTATTTTAATAGTAATTAGAAATTTATACATTAAACATTCTAGTGCACTATCAATTTTAAGCCATACAAAGTTAGCAATTTAGTAAAGTGAGAATCGTGTAATTGAAAAATAAATCATAACACATTTTTAAAATAAATCCTTACGGATTTTATGGAAATTAAATCACAACACAATTTAAATAAATAAATCCTTATGCATTTTATCAATCAATAAATTGTACAGTAAAAATTGCAACAAATAAAATCATATACAAGTTTATCAGATAATCAATTCGTTCAATGGTATAAAGAATACATCCAACTTAATTTTATAAACATTAATTATGTTTGACCAAACTATGGTGACCAATTTGCATGAAACCACTATCAAAAATAAGGTGGCAAGTAATGGCCCACGGCGAAAAGGTATACTTCATATTTACATTACATCCATTTAACCTCATTTGTTCGCCTCTATCAAACCGCCAATGACCAACCAACAGACACTCTATACCTAATTGCACGTAAGTCAGTGCCTTGCCCCAGAAACGCTAACCTTGCAGTTATTAGGCCCTTCGCAAAGTTCTTTAGTTTTTATTATTTTTTCATGTAGTGGAGATACTCCAGCAGCGGGTTATTTGCTGACCAGGCAGCATTTTACTTGTTTCACGCGGGGGATGCTAAGGGCGAGTTACTTTTTTTAACGCAGGGGCGGTACGCCAGCCGCGAGACCTTGTCCAGTGGTAGATTTTGAATGTTTGCAAGCTTCATAACCCATTCAATAAGTAATTATTTTGTATGTATGAATAGTCAATATTAATAACCAATTTCAGCAAACCAGCCAAACCTATACCTTTGTCTTGTCTTTAAGGCCTCCATATTTGATTCAAACCCTTTAAATATAAACTTCACATTACTTTATGTCAAACCCTACATTGTCTCCATAATTCATTCTTGGAATCATTCCTACATATTTTATACCTACGGAGTATTTCATAATTTTCTTATTTACATGGGGTAATTAGCCTGACTGAAACCCGATACTCTTGTCTAATTTGACCTGGATACCGTTCCCTAAACCTGTTCCACATTTATGCCATCAGCAACGAATATTTTTTTATTATTATCTTGAATCAACTCATGATACATGTAGTGAATTGGTAATTTGATTTTATTTATTAAACTAATTTAACCTTGTTAACGGCACATAAGTACACTTTACTATTTACATATAACTTAACCCTTATTTTAGTTTACTATTTACTGGTACATCTTTTAATTCCCAAAGAAAGAGGACATACTTATCATGTTTGTCTCGTGACACAAGTAACTTGTGTTGGTAAATTCATTTTAGTTATTTATCTATTTTCCTTTACCAAACCCGACTTATAGTCAGATGTAATACATTAACGAAAGATGTGACCTACGTGCTAATGAAATAATTTCTCACCTGTAATTTTACACAGTTCACTTTGGACTAATTCAGGATCGGTTTGTTTTGACTCTACTTTCCTAATACGTTTTCGCGTGACTTTCGGCATTATCAAGCAGAGGTAATTTAATTAGTCGTTATTTTACTTGAAAATCAATGAAAGGGTTATAATCAATTGTCAACAGTTTCGCAGCCGCGCAAAGACGTTGCTCTGTAGCCAAGAACTTAGATTACCTAATTCGCAGCCGTCAAAACGTCGCCAGAGGGTAACCTAACTTCATGTAATTATAACCGTTTAGTTTGCCAATAGTTGCCAACAGTTTCGCAGCGGTTCAAAGACATTGCTCTGTTGCCAAGAACTTATATTACCTAATTCGCAGCCGTCAAAACGTCGTCAGAGGGTAACCTAACTTAATTTAACCTCAATACCTATGAATGTATGAGAGGGGTGTAAGAGACGAAGACATCGGGTAAGCCTGTCTAAATGTCAACCTCACCTGCACGAGCGATGGTCACCTGACCATCCGATACACCCTGCTACACAACTGACGAGGCTCTGGCGACCGAGTAACGGCGGTATAAACGTAGAAACGGGAGTTAAGAAAATGTAACTTCCATCTACCCTCTACCAACACGCAACGGCCAGCGAGGTAGAGAAATGACCAACTACCTCCAATACAGAAATACATGAAAAATGTTGATTCCTGAAAAAAGTCCCCAGATGGGTCGAACTAAAAGTTCGGAATCCCACACTAATAAGAAATTATAAGTCTGCTCCACGGATTATAGGGGGAGCAAGAGATCGACTTTGAAAAATAAAATTAGGCAACAAACCATAACCTTCCATATAATCACATACAACATAAGAACAATAAGTACAGAAGAACACCTGGTAGAATTAGAGAAAGAACTTGAAACCATCAAATGGGATGTAATTGGGATATGTGAAACCCGACTTCCAGGAGAAAAACTAACGACTTTAAAATCTGGTCACATACTATACCAGAAAAACTCAGATAAGAATGATAAAAAGGGAGGCATAGCATTTCTAATAAACAAGAAGCACTCACACCTCCTCACTAAATGCACCTCTATTTCGGACAGGACCATATATACTGTACTCAACGATCGATATAGTATACAAATCATGCACACGTGAAGATATAGCAACTGCACAACACCAAGAAAACTCGCACTATAAAATTGTCACCGGTGACTTCAACTCGAAGATTGGACAAAAAGATCAGTGGATACTTGTGAATACATCGGAAACTTTGGTCTGGGCATACGAAACCACAGAGGCGACATGCTAGAACATTTCTATAGCCGTCAAAAGATGTTCTGTCTCAACACACTCTACAAAAAACAAATACAGCGAAAATGGACATGGAAGAGACCAGACGCAAAACTAAAAATTAAATAAACTACAATACATCCTCTCGAACAATCGAAACATATGCCAAGATATCAGTGTCCTGAACCGCTTAAATACAGGTAGCGATCATAGAACTGTACGGGGTAGGTTCGTGTTTAGACTGCAGTTGGAAAGAAATACATTGATTTAAGTCAGAAGATTTCCGACTACCGAAGAATTACTGCCTAGAGAAACAGATTATCAGGAAGAACAAAAGGTTACGAAACATGGAAGTACAAGATATCGACACGATGACAGAAAAAATAACACAGTGTATACAAATAGCTACAAAAAGGATTTGCTCACAAGCCAGACACAAAGAATCAAAGCTCAGTCAGGATACGATCAAAACAATGGAACAAAGGAGAAAATGCAATAAGGACACCAATTAATATAAGAAGATTAACAAACAAACTAAGAAGAAGATTAGACGAGATATAAGAACGTATAACACAAAACAAATACACAATACTATTGAAGAAAATAGATACATGAACTCCAGGCTATCAAGGGGGAACACTAGAATATTGAAGATAAAAGATTCAGGAAATTCAGAAATTCTACCAAAAACTGTACTCATCAACGGCAATGCCAAATTACCAAATTCCATCGGGAAGAATCACAAACGTAGGATCAGAAGCACTGCCGGAGATAACAAAGGATGAAATTAGAGGAGCATTAAATAAAATGAAAAACAAAAAAGCCCCTGGAGAAGACCGTATCACAAGCGAAATGATAAAGATGAAAGGTGACTCACTGATAAGCGCACTAAAGATACTCTTAAATCAATGTAATAGAAGGAAGAATTCCGAATCACTGGAAAAATGCAGAAGTGGTTATATTGTTTAAAAAATGAGACAATACAAATATTGAAAACTACCGTCCTATCAGTCTTTTATCACACATATACAAACTCTTCTCTAGAATAATATCAAACAGACTGACACAAAAATTGGACTTCTACCAACCTTGCCAACAGGCAGGATTTCGAAAGGGCTACAGTACAATGGATCGCATTCAGACAGTTAGAACGGTTATCGAAAAAGGTACCGAATACAACGTCCCACTACACGTGGCCTTCATAGATTATCAAAAAGCATTCGACTCGACAGAAAAATGGTCCTTTATGGCAGGTTTAGACAATGTACGGATTGACTCCAGAACTCTATGATAATCAAGGACATATATGAAAACTCCACAATTCATGTCAAAATCGATGAAGACCTAGAAACAGACAAAATCAAATTAGAAAGAGGAGTTCGACAGGGCGATGTCATATCGCCGAAACTCTTTACTCTGGCCGTGGAGGACGTATTTAAGAGGCTTGACTGGCACAAATTCGGGTTAAATATAGACGACGGCTACCTAAACCATCTCCGATTCGCCGATGATATTATCCTATTGAGCAGTGACATAAATGAACTAAAAATTATGATGGAACAACTCAACAACGCTTCGCAAGAGATTGGCCTAAACATGAACTATAACAAAACAAAGATTATAAGCAAAAGCGATGGTATAATTAATATAAAGAATCATCAAATAGAATCTGTCAATGAATACGTATATCTGGGACATACCATTACGCTAGGCAAAGAAAATTAATCTCAGGAGATCAAGAGAAGAATCGCTCTGACGTGGACAGCCTTCGGCAACTTACGACATATACTAACAAATAAAGAAGTTCGAATCAATCTAAAGAGAAAAGTCTTCGACAGCTGCATCCTCCCGGTAGCAATGTATGGAATGGAAACAATGGCCATTACACAAAAAGCGCTGAAAAACTAAAAGTTGCACAGAGAACCATGGAAAGGGCTATGCTTGGTATAAGCTTGCGAGACAAAGTTACTAACACAGAGATAAGACGAAGAACAAAGATCACAGATGCCATGGAGAGGACCGCAAGACTGAAATGGCAAATAACACGTCGCACGACAGGATATGGACAGATGGACATCCAGGGTTGTAAGATGGAGACCAAGACAAACTACAAGAAGCGTCGGCAGACCTCAAAAGACGATATCAAGGAAAAGGCGGGTTAAAACTGGATCAGATTAGCCCAGGATCGGCAGGCATGGAGAATCAACGGAGAGTTGGAGAGGCCTATGTCCAGGAGTGGACAAATCAAGGCTGAGAAAGAAGAAGAAGAAGACCTATGAATGCTATGAAATCCCCTTGCAGACTTTCCTTATTGATACCGTTGACTAAGCCGGCCGGTTTCCCATTGTTAAGCCAACAATATCAATGTAATTAGATATAGAATATTCGCAGCCGTCGAATACGTTGCCAAGGTATATCCAATTTCTCGCAAAGGGAACCCACACCATGCACAGGTATGCACCTTAAACTGCTAGCCAACAAGTGTCTCGATTGAGTCGCGCATTTTCCTTTTTATAGGGGTCCGCATCTCCCATCCCTCGATTTCTGTGACGTCTTTCGCACGTTACTTTTATTCAGCCCTTCGCTTCGCATGGAATTTCTACCGATTTACTATTTTTAAATTTGATTAATCTTGCCTGCGTTTATTAAATAGAATTATTTTAATTAAGCAATGAATTTGATTTTAGTTGTAAAATTTGCAGGGTAGGTCTGGGCCCTTTCAAATCTTACAAAACTTTTTGGTTACGAGCGGTCCGTGATCTTAATAATCAAAAATAAAATAAAACAGATACATACAGTTCTCTAAAATAATAGTATACGGTTTAAAAAAAAATGCAAATTCGTCATCTTACACCATAAGTCGGATAAGTTGACGGTGCTGGTAAGATGACGAGTTAACAATAGTCACAAACAAAATAGTTTATGGTATCAAAATTCATTCTGTCCATGCCACCATATCTGACACATTGAATCCAATCCTCGATTGGTGGGTCTTGATATGGTTCTTGACAGCCAGAACACAATATAACTTTACATTCGCTCATTTTTTCATCGCACTTTCTCCTATTGTTACTTTTTTTCCTTCGGGATCTTTTTTTTTCTGTTTCTTTTCATCTTTTTCCATTTCTAGTCTTTCTTTTCTAGTTCCCTTTTCAATGGGGTAGACGTTATTATCCTTGCTGTAATCTTCTTCCTTTGATTCTGATTTCTAATAGCCTTAGGAATAGGTCTTATTTCTTCTATTGATACTCTCTTCTTTTTTTTTCATACTCGTCCTTTGTTTTAAAATCTTCACCGTCAATATTTAAACTTTTTGTTTTAACATTTGTGTGCTGCTTTGTCCTGACTGATTAAGATCCGTTTTGATGCTTACCACTTTTTCATCAAAGAACAAATTTCTTTTCACTGCATATATTTTTATCGTTTTAACTAATTCTCCACAATTCGATTGCACAGTTTTTTGTTTTATTGCATAATAATTAATCACCGGTTGGTTGTCCTCGGTCTCGCTATCGGTAGGATTTGAGTTATTAACTACGGGATTTTCTACAGTTGTATTGTCATCGTTGAAAATTGGCATTTCTCTCTCGGTAATTAAAGCTCCTGAAAAATCTGAGTCATCAAATATATTTCTATCAAATGGACATATGCCACTGCGTCTGAATCCATTAATGACATTACCGATAGTCGAAGCCTTTTCGTATGGACAGCCAAATAAGTCAGAAATGTTTTTGTCATTTATCGTTTGCCATGGATGATTCACCATGAAAGAATCACATTCCTGACTGAAATAGGTCGTTAAGGGGCCAAAAACCGTTTACAACCTATGGACGACCGGTAAGCAAGTGTCGATTAACGTGCATTAGGTGTACCTACTTTTTAATTCTGGTCTATTAAGGCACTTTTTAATGATTATGCAATTCTTGAATAGAGGTGAAAGAATTCTTGTATACGAGATAAAAATAGCCTGCATAGCTCCTTATAAAACGACTTTAATACTGACTATTGACGTTAATAATTCTAGTTATACATTTTTTTATAGTAGTTACTCAAGTAAAGACTATACAAGACTTTATTAACGGGACTTTTCTCAGTGTGGAGAAAGTTCAAACTTGGGGCGACAGAAATTTGGTCCAGTTCAATGCAGCAAAGAAACAAGCAGCCACGTTTACCAAGAGGGCCAATACGGCATCCCAAAATCAGCCTCCCAGAAGTTTGGTGCGCTATTTCGCAACAAAAAACTGTAAACACCGCAGCAGTTGCTCTGCAAAGCGCAAATAAGACCGTGCTTAGAATATTGCTCACACATCTGGGTTGCCGCATCAAAGCACACCCTAAAGCTGCTGTTTCGTCTGGCGTGCTTGGCCGACTCCTTTTTACAGATTTCATTTTTAATGCATCATATTTAAATGGATACAAATAAAATGTTTCCTAATAAAGCACACAATTCTTTTAAATTCATAAAACGATTTAAATATTTAAAAATTTCAATTCAAAGATTAGATGTGGGGTGTGGGCAGGGCCTATTTTCCAAGGAGTTGGGCCCTAGGCCCTAGCAAATTTTCGGGTCCCAATATGACTTCGGCTCCCAATTGATTTTTTTTTGTTTCGATTTCGAACTGAAAATATTAATTATAATGTAGTTTCTTATTCAAAATTAAATTAAGTTTTTCTATTATTTATAAATTTGCATTAATTTTAATAAAAATAACAGATTTTAGAAAAAACTAGAAGAGAAACACGAAATAAGATAAGCATAAGAAAAAATTATTGAACCAAAGTATAAATTAGTAAAAATAAAATAATATTTAAAAAAAACAGAAATACACTGAGGTTAACGTTAACACTTTTCTTCGCCCCCCATCCCCCTTCTATGAAATTTGTTCTGCCGGCGTCCATGGATGTAATAATTTTCAGGTGTAAGTAAATCTAATAATTTTATTATACAGAAAGCAGAAGCGTAGCTATGGAGCCAGTTGTATGCGAGATCTAGAGAGACCCTTTGACCAAATGTACTAGGTTGTATGGCTATATTAAAAATTGCAGCTGCGTGGTTTTATCATTTAAAATTAGAGAAAATGTTGAACACAATGTTTTAGAATATTACCTGACTCGTCAGAACATACTAAAAAGAAAAACAAATGACGATCGAAAAGGTAACAAATCAATGTAGATCCTACTTTAAAAGAAGCACCCGTATATGTTTTGTAATAAGGTACCTGTACCAACTAAGGCCAAGCACCTAATAAGGTGTAATGAACGCCGATTTCACCCTTTTATGTACTTACCGTATTTTCGGCCTTTTCTTCAACTTCTGTTCATTTTCTGAAACCAGTTTCGCAGTACCAGTGTGTTGATACCCTATTTTGTTGAAAATAATTTACCTAGACAACAACCCTTATTTATCCACCAAGTAGTCAGTAACTTCATTCCACTTTCCAGTACCCAAATGTAACCTTAGTTATAATGAAATTAGTTTCCGTTTTAAAATAATAATTGAGATTTCGAATTTAAGGGAGCACAGCATTTTTTAAATTTAATTAGTGGTTGGCTGGTAATTTCTGATATGACCTAGGTATCTATAAGTTCGCCAGACAATCAGTTATGGGATAATAAAAAGAAAATTCATTAGCATACCACTTAAGCTGGATTTATAGATTAACATAAGATAAGCATAGCATAGACTTACCATAGCATAAGCACATTACAAGAAATGGTCGGTTTATAAATGGGCTGGTGTTATGTTGCGCCTGAGCCGTAAATCGAAAATACTAACCTTACAAATTTCATAATTTTGTTTAAAATTTTTTAAAGTAGTATATTATAGAGTCTTCTGTATATTAATTTATAAATCCTTACCATTCTCAAAAAGAACAAGCATTCAAAAAGCCAAAATACCAAACTTTATTGAACATCGCATATGTCATTCTCTCAAAAGGTAAATACGATTAAAATTCTGTGTTTTCATTGGTCGAACATAAGCACATAGCATAAAAAGTTGAATATTGGTCAACTTCTTATGTTAAGCTTATGTTGTGTCTTATGTTATGTCGATCTATACATTGCCTAACTTAAATATGAATGTTTAACTTCTTATGCTTATGATATGCTTATGTTATGTCAATCTATAAATCCAGCTTTAACCCGCTGGGATTTACTTTGTATCAAACTTTCCTTGGAGCTTAAATTCAATCATAGAATATGATGAAAAAAATTCTACATTCCCTAATAAATAAAATACAGAATGACGCTAGCACTGAATTTTAATGAGATACTCATGAAATTATCGAAGACATACAGTGATAATGTTTCTATAGATACAGGCACCCCAAGCATTATGATTAAAAACTAAACTTACTGTCTAGATCTTCATGTTAATCCGGAACCTGCTACCAACTAAGACTAACTTTTTCCCAGATTTTTCGCTTTTATACCAACTTTTACGACTTGTTTTTTCCTATAAAAATCTGGATTCTGCACCTGCAGCTATTAAAATGTATTTACTAAGAATATGGCAATTAGCGGTTTAACATGTATTGTAAATTCCAATACCGCCGAGTGTTCAAAATTTTTATTTTAATTACCCTATCAAAGTTAGTTACATGCCTTTTGAATTCCGATTTAGACCAAATTACGGTAATTAAAATTGGAGAACACGATTTTTGCATTTCGATCCAATTGGCTTTGTTCTGTGAATATTCTTAATAGAAACGCCCCCTGGCTAATGCTTTTTAGAACAAAGTTTGGGGGGACCTGTTTTGGAAGCGTGCAACTAGTGATTGTTATACCTCGAAGTTAGTTTTGCTAGTCGCATGGTATAACGCAGTCGAAAAACCCAAAAGTATAAGTCAACCGCGATTTAAGTCGTATTTCTAATCTTGTGAAGTTAAACACAATGCAACTTATTTGGATTCCCAGATAGCACACCACATCTTAAAAACGTCGTGTTTATTCCATATTATGCCTGAATGTCTGAAGACCTAAACACGACATCTTTAATACATTTTTCAGAAGACGTCTTAAAGTTGATTCAGATGGACGTCTTTAAGACGTTTTTTTAAAGCCTCACTAGCACTTTGTATTTGTTGATTCTTGACCTTGAACAAACGAAATGGAACGACAACAGTAAAGGTCTACAGTGTTGCCGTTTATAGGTATTTTATCCGACATTTGGGTATTTTGGTAATGTTTGTAGGTGTATTGCAATTATTAGTGATATGTGGAAATTAAAATATCATAAAAATTGTTTAATAGACATTGCTTTAAAATCTTCATTATTCATATAACAAATAATTTAATTTTTATTCGTACGCATTTCTATTTATAATCGAAATTTTTTATTTCATTTTCAATTTATGCAATAATTTTTCATAAAATCGCTTGATTTTTTTAGTAGGTTCCTCTTTTTTAAACTAGTTTGATCACTTTTTGCGAGTAAAAGTTGTTATTTTGTCATTAATCAGGAGTCTTTAGGTTTTTCATGTGGCAACACTGCTTCTGTGTTGCAGGTTGAAGCGGCCATTTTCCCATTTTTTTTAGCGTCACCGGACTCACCGGCAGCCCGGCGTAAACTATTGTTCATACTCGATAAAATTTGATTTCGCCTTGTGAATTTATGAAATATAATAAATCTCTGATAGTTTGTATTACTTTGTGGTTTGTATCGTTACGTTTATCGTGCTTAAAGTGTCGAAAGTCGAAACGTAGAGGCCGTCGTTGAGCAGTCAGGACTTGGAAATTAAAGAAGCTGAGGTTGCCATTCAGGAGTGGCTAAGGTGGCTAAGGAGGGCCTCAGATCGCAGAAGAACCAATTAAAATCAGATTAAACTCAAAAAATTATCTTTTTAATTTATGGAAAAATGTTTTTAAAATGAGTTCGCCTGTAAGATGTCATATAAATAAGTCTTTAAGATGTCATACAAATAGGTATTTAAGATGTCATATAAATACGTATTTACAACGTTGTTTTTTCTAAAATTCGATGTCCTAAAGATGTCTTAAAGACGACGCAAGGCGTAAACAGGACATCTGTAAGATGTCTCGAATATCTGAACATGGCATCTTTAAGGCGTCTTTAGGATATCTTTGTGCTGTTAGGGTTACATACCAATAGTAAGTTATTTTATTTTAATAAGGCTTATGATAGGTGCTTTTGTTGTACATTTTCCTTGGGCAAAAATGACTTAACTTTAGACGCGGTTCGGGCATTATTTCTTGATAGTTGAATCTCAATTTAAATTTTGCTTTTTTTTAATAAAATTATTATTTTATTTGAATGTTCTCTCTTGGCGATCTAATTCGAAACTTAATTTATTTAAATTTTATTTATTGGAGAGCTAGTACAAACTTAACGTCATTTTTTGCATAAATTTGAAATAATCACGAAAGAATTTGTTAAAACAACTTACCCAGAATCGGGTACTAGCTCTCATTCATTACAACATTAATAATAAAGAAGTTTCCCATATGTTGCACACTTAATGAACCACACTGTATAGTAACGGGTTTTCGTTTATTTTAAGTTTTATAGGCTGTTTTGAGAATTCCTATCATTTTGATTTCTATTATTGTTGTAATTAGCTATAAGACGCAAAATATATATAGCGCTGTCTTTTATTACATTTGTTTCGTTTATTTTAAACTTAAAAAGATGTATAATTTTAATAATAACAACATAAAACCTTCTTTTAGTTACACCAAAAACATTTTGCTTTGGCGGTCTGGCGCACTAGTACTGAAAAATAGTACGTACTAACTATATCTTAACTATGTCTTAATTACGTCCCGAATGTATGTAAATAAGACGAAGTACGTCCATAGAATATCCACAAGATGTAGCATTACGTACGTAGAACGTAAGTTATGCCCTAGTTCGACGTAAACAAAACGTAGGTATTTAATATGTAATGTGGCTGTTTGGGCAGAGAAGGACCGTTTGGGGCAAAGAGAAAGGAGCAAGAAAAAGGAAATGTAATTCTGAATGAAGAAGTAAATAAGAATATTCCACAAAAATCAGCCTTAATAAACCGCCGAAAACAGAAAAACCCAAAAAGTAATCTTCATTGCAATGTATTACATGGGTGTGACTTTCATTTGAATGATAGCGAATCAGACTGCATTAGCAAATTGAATAAAGGTAACTCACATGAAGCATTAATGAAAAAAGCTATTCCACTGCGTAATACCAAAACTGATACGGCAAATATTTTTCAAGGAGACTACCTTCTGGTTAAATAGGCTTCAAAAAAGATAGTTAAGTTTTTGTGGAAATTCATAATTTTTTAAATGAACCTGTTCTACTCATTAGTGGTTGTAACAACAGATCTAAGATCTGTTGCTGTAACACTCTTCATCCACGTAACTTTTGTGGTTTCAAGCACAATTTGTCGAATTGTTGTGTGACCTCTCAAAAAATATATAATAAGAAAGTGCTTTAAAGGTGTTTCCAGTAACATAATATTTAAAAAAAAATGCATTACAAAAGGATCTACCAAATGTTTCAATTTTAATGATCAGATATCAATGTTTCAAAGAGTGCTAAGGAAATCTAATTTTGGTTGAGTGAGCTAATACCAAGCAAAAATAAAAAACATTTAAAAAAATTCTATACAGTGAGAACATGAAGTCTGGACAGCGTATTGGCATATTGTACTATTATTCAGAGCAGCTATACTCTCATTCGCAGTATACTATGGCTTTATGTTACGCTGTTACGGGTTACGCTTTTTCCTGTCCCTCTAATAGGCGCAAAACCTTCAACATAGAAGGAACTGAGAGAATAATTTCAAATTAAAAGAAAAATTTAAAATTTGAGAATTTAATATTGAAACTGAATGAATTTACATGTATCGATACCTAGGCTAGAACGAGTTGTCGTCTAAGCGTACAAATTAGGCCCTAGCTCAAATGTCAGAGAGTAGGGGTGGGTTTATTTATTTAAGGCACCACGAGCTTGTAGACGACACAAGCAAGAAATACCCGAAAGTTGAAATATGGAACTCGTTTTACCTTAAGCTTCACGACAAAATAAAATAACAAAAATAAGTTAGAAATTAGATCAGATTTGAATGCCAGAATGCCGATTAACAATCGAAAAATAAAGCAGACTGAAATATTAATCAAAAATCAAAGTCAGTAATGAAGATAGCAATAAAGGTAAAATCAGTAAATCCAGAACGTTTCAATTAATGAGAGCAAGTAATAAAAATCAGATACTTACTACTTCTTGCGACTTTCTCCTCTGGAACGTTACCACTTACGGGAAGTTCAGGAAATTAAATAACTAAATGAAAACAGGTGAATACGATAAATGGAAAGTTAGTTTATTGCTATTAAAAAAAATATATATCATAGCTGATTAAAAAGAGATGAGAAAATGACCAGTAATTCTGGCAGATAAAATTTTATTATAACAACTATACTTCGAAGAGAAATAGTAGGCTTTACTCGGTTACTTGATGGAGTAAATCACATGCTCTACCTAAACAAACGCCCGAAATATTTAACCGTAATCTATGATGAACACGCGTTATGCAATAATAAAAAAAAGTTAAGAAAATATAAATGAAGGCCAGCGCTTCTGCAAATAATTACTCGTTATGGGAAAATTTAAGTAACTCAAATTAAAACACTTATGCCCGGTTTCTGAAGTACCAGATATCTAGTGTATAAAGTTATGAAGCCTATAATTACTATGGTTATACAATTATTGTATTAACGATCGTTGTCATAGGAATTATTTGAAGGATAAAGTTATCCATACTTTCAGAAACTGAGCATTAATCAATGATTAATTAACGGACCTAAAATCATGATTTCTTATAAAAGCCGTATTAGTAACTAACTATACCTATATTTGGGTATCAGTTATGATACGTTGGTAACAGCCGCGAAATGGAAATAACTAGTCCGACCTGGCGTTATTGTAACAATCAATCAATTGTAGAATTTAACCATATGTTAAATTTAAACGTAAGTATTTCCCGGTCAAGTTACCGGTAGGACAAAGCTAATGAACAGTTTGTTTGAAAAAAAAATATATATCAAAGGGAATAATAAAAATTAAGGAATAACGCAAAGTCTACTAGGCCGAACAACAATAGTAGTTATCTGATCTACAGATATCTAAAGTAAGCCAGAAACCGTGAAAAACCGACGTTATTGTGTCAGTCAATTAAAAGTTCAAAATTCAATCCAAAATCGGACTTGTTCTAGGTTAAACGAATTTAACTGGATTTTAGAATTCAATCAAAAAAAAATCAGGCGTCTTAGGCTAGGCAAAATTGGCCCAATATTTAAGGTTCAATTAAAAAAAATAAGAACAAAAGAAAATTTACCTTAGTTAAGGATAAAAAGTTAAATTTTGATCGAGAAAAACCAAAAAAAAAAAAATAAGGATTCGTAGGCTAATTACCAGAAATTGTCAAAATATATATAAAAAGAGATCTCACTCGGTTAATGACTAGCTCTCCAGGCAGCTTCCAGAAAAGAACAGCACACAGGAGGAAGAGACTTCCTTGACAGACGATGGACAGCAAGACTCTATAGGTAGCTCGACTAGTTAGGCGTAGCCAAGGAGGGAAAACCAAAAGCGTCTGGAGACCCGATGTAATTTTTGATACCGCATACTCCAACGCCATCTAGTGTAGGTGGCGTTGACTCGAGAGATTACGTTCGATGTCTTCGCGGTGCAATCAATTTGCAGCAAGAGCCCTCGTGGTCGAGATGGTTAGGTTTCAAATCGACGGCCCGGGTTCAAACCTCGTTGCTTTTTTTCATTTGTTTTTAAGGTTACGTTTCTAAAATTTTTTCTTGATTTTGGGTATGTCTTGGATCAGTTTGGGTTAGCACCTGGTTAGATTCCTTTTCTTCAGCCCCCGTAGCGAGCGGTAGCGAGCGGAGGGCCATGCGAATATTACTTATTGTAATACGTGCCCGTACTTTGGATGCACTTTTTACGAAATATCTAACTAAAAACCAGGATATATTTAACAAAAGCCGTATTATAGTGGATATAAAGCAGCTTGCATGTTTTTCCGCGAATACATTCACAAAAAATCCCCCTTCTTTGTGGATACATTCCACGCAAGGCCACCTATGTAGTATAGGTGGCCTTTGGTATCGAAAATTTAGTAGGATCGCTAGACTCTTGTGGGAAAACCTGTCGTTAGCACCCTGTGACACATCAACATATTCAAGGTTCCACATGTAACTCTTAATTGAAGAGCATTATAACTCGGTAATCAAAATCAATCATCAAGGAAGAGAAATCAGAATTAAAAAATAACAATAATTTACCTGTGCAGGGGACAGCTGGTTGCCTATCGCTAGATAGCCTTACAGTTGGACGAGAAGGCCTCTGTGAGATTAAAAACGGAATTAAAAATCCGTCCACGTGCGTCATAAAATGTTAAAATGGTGGCGTTCACAGAAAAAAGATGCAAAAAGATCAGGACCACTCACCTGACTAAAGCAGCATTCAAATCCCACAAAGGGCAGTTTCAGACACCAAACACTTAATAAAAGGTAAGGCACAGATATCGCCTGAAACTATAAAAACGGCTCGGTTGGAGAATCCCACAAAAAGGTAAAATCAAAATCAATTCCAACCGGCATCAAAAACTGCTGACTCAGACAGGTCGACGTTGAGTGGCGCCAGTCAAAAATCGAAAACTGAAGGAGGAAGCCTACGAGAATCCCCAACTCGAAAATCTCGCTCTACCAATGAGTACACGGCTTGACAAGTCACATGTTCCTCTTAATAATGCATCCAAGGGAGTTAGACAATAGAAACCTGGGATTTCGACGTATCGGCATCCACCATGAAAAACTACTCGGGGAGCCAAAAGGGTATTGTCGTTCAACCACTCCATTTATTAAAAATTTCCAATTAACCCGACCGATATCACGTAATTGCGCGCGATGCTAGACTCGACATCCTTAAAGCAGTACGCGCTACTGTTAAAACCCATCGAGTATAAGAATACAAAAATAATGAATAAACTGCTCTATAAAAAACTATAAAACACAATAATATTATAATATATTTATTATAGAAAAATAATCAGTTAATTAATAAAATTTCTCCTAATAAATTTATAGATGGAGGGGCCGCTATATTAGAAGAACATAATAAAAACCATCATAAAGATAGCCTAGGTATAATATTGATTATTCCCGCGACGTCGAAGATTCTCGACAATGACGTCATCCGGAACAGGATACGCCACAAACTACCAACCTTAACCTTGTGGTTCTTACGCGCCAAATTCAACTCATCCAAAATTGATGTCTGTTTAGCGACGCGAATTTTACACTTCTTAATTGCTTCGCCCAGAATATCGGCGGAACGATACGGAAACTGGACGAGACCTACGAGGGTGTTACGCTAACAAATATAAATGCGCTTGGAACTCTAGGGACGGCAGCGAGTTTAAACGCACTTTTCGCTTCGATATACGACAGCCAAATCGGCCCGTGATAACGCGTAATTTCAAAATACAATATATACCGCGATTCAGAACACGACTCTGTTTTAACGGTCTAAAACGATGTATATAATGGGTTAGTTTCGGTCTGATGGGTTAACGCAAACTAGCTCAAACTAACCTAAACTAACCCATATATATGTACTGCATTTCTGACCTTTAACGGTCAGAAATGCAGGAGTCGTGGCATAGATTGTATTTTGAAATTACGCGAAATATAAAGCCATAGTATACTGCGAATGCTAGTACAGCTGCTCTGAATAATAGTTCAATATTCCATTACCCGTCCGGGTACCCCCTATAACTTTCGAACCGTTCGGTATATTCCGTCGAAATTGGAGCCATATACTGGGTGTCCCAACTGACCCAACTCTATCTAGATTGTATACATTTTGGTTCCTGGTACATTCCATTGATTGACATTTATTTAGACATCTATGACGGCTCAATTATAAACGTAGCACCTAATGCTGATAATACAAATTAACGTTATGGGTATTGCTAATTACCTACTTCGGAAACGGTTAGGATTAGATACAAAAAAAAATTAATATATATAATTTTGTTAGAGAATTGAATGGAGAATTCGAATATAAGTAAATATACATGGTCTCATTTGAAAAAAATATATTTAATATCAAAATTTGTAGTTTTAAGGCACCTTAGAAAAACACTGAAAGCACTTTTTTAACCAAGAACATTTTGTACTAATTTTTTTTATTATGTACCAATCAACATCTTCGCACAAACATCGCTCGTCTTGTGCCATAGGATCTCCCTTTAGTGTGTATGCCATAGCCACTAAAAAAAAACGGACTGTACATTGGTTTTATATATTTATTTCATTTAAATTACACTTTTTTACAGCAAGTTTAACAATTTATAGATGGAGAACAAAAACAACTGTCTTTGCTCGTTTGCCGTGCGTGGTGAAGAGAGCGGAAAGCAGCGTTGCCGATTCCTTCATTTTAATTTCGCTGGAGAATAGCGTTAGCAGACAGGCCTTTTTTAAGGTGAGAGCTTTGGTCTGCCAGAAGAGCTTTTTCCTTTGGGCAGTTCACACTGGACAAGTATGCGCAGCTTTTTATAACAAACTTTGACCTCTGTTTTGAACTATCAGTAAGGTTAATCATAATAGTTTATACTTTAACTAATAACAATTTATAATTAAGATGCATTGTTAAGTTCGAACTTTCCACTGTGTGATTTTATTCTACTGGACAGGCTAGTTGACAATATATTATTTAGCGGCCGTATAATGTACGCCATAATGAACGATGATTATTATACGCTTGCGGCGGCCGTTTTATTCATCAGCGGCTATTATGTTTCATTAAACGTACTCTACCTACAATCATCTTTAAACACACAAAATACTTATCTAGAAAGGGAAATTGTATCATTTACGTCAACCGAGACGTCAACACATACATGTATTTATTGATTTAATACAAACTCAACAGACTCAGCAGAACCCAATAACAGAGTAGGAAGCTTAAACTAATTTAAAGAGACTACAAACAAAAATGTATACACAAACTAAAACAAAAAAGAAAAACAATACATAAAATATCTAGAAAATGGTAGACTTAAACTGTTTCAGATTTACACGAAATACCACATTTTGTCTGGTTCTCATTGTACAATCCGGACATAACATTGAGGGGTGCATTCAGAGAGTTATTCGTATTGGCAGATTCCAAGTAAAAGGTTAGGGAATTTCTTGTTCTATATGATGGTATATAAAACTTAATTTTTGATAGTAATACAGCATCACCGATATTATCATGTAAAAGCTTGTACAAAAATATAAGAGAGAAAATATTTCTACGTTTTTCCAAGCTGGGCAAATTATACTTTTCCATAAGTTCAGTCTTGGAAATCATAAATTCTTGTTTTCTTATCGATAGATATCTTTAAAACTTATGTTGCACTCTCTCAATGCTGTGCTTATGACTCCCATAGCAGGGGCTCCAAACAACAGCAGCATACTCCAGAATACTCCTGACATATGAAGTATAGAGCCATCTAATGCATTGTACAGGGTGATCCCCTATAATGTCGCCCCCCTTTAACTTTTTTATTTTAAATGTCCCAAAAAAATTAAAAGTATGGTTATGTAGGTGCTGAAAAATACTTTTTTTCTGCGTGTAAAAAATGTTGGAAAAATAATTAGTATACAGGGAAAAACAGAAAGTTAATTTTTTTCAATGGAACACCCTATATATGAATTTATTTTTCGATTCCTCGTAAAATTCTAAGCATGATGTTATACCTCTAGAGTTAGTAGTTTCACAGCTATAAACAGTTGAAAATCGGTACTTTGGCTACTTTTCACCTTGGTAGCATGAAGATCATTAGAGATGGAGTAAAATGAATTTCACATTCCTATCTTAACTTTTCAAGAGCTATCTGACAGTACTAACTGGCAGGCGGTACCATGGGTACCAAATCTGGTACCTCCGTCGGTACCATCAGTTAGCACCATCAGATAGCTCTTGGAAAGTTAAGATAGGAATGTGAAATTCATTTTACTCCATCTCTAATGATCTTTTTGCTACCAAGGTGAAAAGTAGCCAAAGTACCGATTTTCAACTGTTTATAGCTGTGAAACTACTAACTCTAGAGGTATAACATCATACATAAAATATGCTTAGAATTTTACGAGGAATCGAAAAATAAATTGAATTATAGGGTGTTCCATTGAAAAAAAAATGACTTTTTGTTTTTCCCTGTATACTGATCATTTTTCCAATATTTTTTTTATATGCAGAAAAAAGTATTTTTCAGTACCTACATAACCATACTTTTAATTTATTTGGGACACTTAAAATGAAAAAGTTAACGGGGGGCGACATTATAGGGGATCACCCTGTACAACTAAAACATTCCTACAATTTCAAACAATAAAACCATATCTACTAAATGCCTTGTTCGAAATGCCCAATGGTCCCTAAATGTAAGCTGGGGGTCAAACAAGACTC
Source organism: Pissodes strobi (assembly GCA_016904865.1). NCBI lineage: Eukaryota > Metazoa > Arthropoda > Insecta > Coleoptera > Curculionidae > Pissodes > Pissodes strobi. Next base: position 82,672 of record MU185936.1, read on the forward strand.
CAAGATGCCTCATTTCCTCCACTCGCGTTAGTAAATTTGTATTCATATGATAATTAAACGGTATATTATACTTTTCTTTCTGGTGAATGTGAGTATATAGCACTTATCAATATTGAAATTAGTCTATTACTGGTAGACCACTCCACAAGTTGGTCGAAGTTATCTTAAAGTATTTGACAGTCACGGCTACTTTTGATAACCGAATACAGTTTTAAGTCGTCCGCAAACATTAAGACACTACAATCTTCTACCATCTCCATTAAACTATTAAGGCTGATTTTCATATTTAGGACTGTGCACCGACTGTGCGCCTACCATGCTGCGGCCGTCGCGGGTCGTGTACATCTTCACAATTAGAACTGGACGACCGCAACACGGTCGTAGCACAGTCCTTTATGTGTAAATGTAAATAAGGGCTTCAGTGCGTTTTATATGGAACATACATTTTTTTTATGTACAGTGAAAACGACACGGTAGGTGCACAGTCGGTGCATGATCGACATGTGAAAATCAGCCTTTAATAAACAACACAATAAGCAAGGGACCCAGATTAGAGCCCTGTGGGGCACCAGAGTAAGCCTCAAAGTTGTCTGAGGATTATCCCACAACCCCACATGTTGCTTTCGACCATGCAAATACGATTGGAAAAAACATTACCAGCCTTGAGTGCAGTCCAAACTAATTATAAAGCTTATTTAAAATAATATTGTGTGATACCTTGTCAAACGCCCTTGCAAAGTCTGTATAGACTACGTTTACTTGTGATTTATTATTTAGAGATTCAGATATATATTGGGTAATATTAGTCAGATTTCTAACAGTTGATCTCTTGTTCACAAAGCCGTGTTGAAACTGAGATACCCTTCTGTGTAGAGAACTATAAAGATGTTTATAAATTATGGACTCGAACGCTTTAGCTGGAACTGATAAAGTAGCTATGGGCCTATAATTTTTAATATCAGATTTATCACCTTTTTTAAAAACCGGACATATTTCAACTTCTTTGCACAAATCGGAAAATGTAGATGTGTTAGGTGCATGCAACGTGGAATGGGATTAGAGCCTTGCTTGTTCCTCACATATTGCCAGAACGATCTAGAGTCATTCCCAATGTCCTGCTGTATTTTATTTAGGTATTGTTTATATGCGATATTAATGTTTTAGTTTATTCCTAAATCCTATGTGAGATAAAATTGATTATTTAAATTTTCATCTCCAGACTTTTTCGTCTGAGTTGTTCTTTCCTTCTTAAATTCTTTATAATATCCCTATTAAACCACACTGCATATTGCCTGCTTTTATGACATTTTGGTACACACGCCTCAAATATATCATACACTCTACTATAGAAATTTTCAACAGCACTGCAGTGGCGGATTCAGAGTATGAGACGAGAAATGGGAAAAAGCGGTTAGGTTTATTATTCAAATTTAATATTGGAATATCTGGAAAAAATACTGCTGCAAGAGTTTCTTGACAAAACAATGTCCCTATTAATGTATTAGACGCATTAAAATATTGCGATTTCCAAATGTGAATTTTTTTTTAATAATATTAGGTTGCTTTCCAATAAGTAATGCTACGCCAGAAATAAGTATTTCTTCTTTAAGACTGATTAAATCTTACTTACGGACAAACATGTCTCAATTAAGACTTTCTGCCTTAGCACATTACTCAATATCCATAAGGATATTGAAGTAGATGAGGGAAGAATAATAGATAAATTTGCAAGTAAAAAACAGACAATTAGATCTTCTTTTATATGACTTTGTTCATTTTATTACCTACTATAGTTTTTTGCTTAAAAGTACTTATGTGTTTTCGTTTTATTAAAGTATAGGTAAACACACCTACCTAATAATAGCATGCTTAAAATTAATTTTATTTTTTATATTTAAATTCGGTTTTTTTTGTTGAATAAAAGTGCTTAAAACGATTAAACTATGTTTTGTAGTACCTATATGTTGCAGAATATTAAGGCGTTTGATTTCAAGCTTATTTCAAATGTTTTTAAAGCTAAATATGTATAGGGTATAGGCGTATATAAAAGAAAATTATGTGCCTCACCTTTATAAGCACACAACTGAAGTGAAACTTCTGAAAGAGATATTAGAAATTGAGTTTTTATTTTTTGTTGAAGCTTTTTTCTCAACTTTTGCCCCGGTTTTGACGTATTTTAACATTTGTTCCTTTTTTTTTCAACTTGTTTTTCGCCGAAAACCGCGTTTCTCTAGTTTTTTTTTCAATATTTTTTTTCATTTCCTTTTATAATACTTTTATTAACTTTCCGAACAATTTTTCTGTATTAACTTTTCTTCTTATTTGGTTTTATAATACTTTTATTAGCTTTCCGGACATTTTTTTACGTTTTTTAAGTTTTTCCCATTTTTAAAACATTTTTTTTCATAACGCATTTTTTCTTTCCATTTTTGCCATCCCCGCCCTCGTACCTGATCTCCTTCGCTTTTTTTTCGCCGAAAACTGCGTTTCTCTAACTTCTTTATAATACTTTTATTAACTTTCCGAACAATTTTTACGCTTTTTTCAATTTTTTCGGAGGGGGTCTAGTTTTCGTCCAGGATCCTCATTTTACTCCGGCTACGTGTCCTGAAAATTTCAATCACTTTGATAAGCGTTTCACTTTATAAGTCTTTCATTTTTTCTGACTTTACCCTCGCTAAAGAAGTTTCACTTCAAAAACCAACCGCCCTCCCCTTTTTCATGGCCTGGATCCGCCTCTGCAGCACTATTTACATTGGCAAATGACTCCAGATTTAGTCTTTATACTTTGGATCCTTCAGTTTTACCTCGATAGTAAGGGTAGGATGGTGCAGACCTTCATTAGCTATGCTGAATTTACATATTTGCCTCTACGTAGCAGTTTACACAATTTTCCATACGCTTCTATGCAACCAACTGTACAGGGTGGCCCGTTTAAGAGGGGCCTATACCTTATCTCGAAAACTACGGGGGTAGGAAAAAAAATTTAAATACAAAAGTTATTCCTAATAAAATGATCTTTATTTTTTTTGTATTGTTTTAATCGTCACTTTTTTATATACAGGACGGTTAAAGAAAGTTACACTTTTTTAAATGAAACACCCTATATTTTATTACATTTTTGGATTCTACTTAAAATTCTAAGCATATTTGTTGTATAATGTTATACCTCTAGAGTTAGTAGTTTCACAGCTATAAACAGTTGAAAATCGGTACTTTGGCTACTTTTCACCTTGGTAGCAGGAAGGCCATTAAAGATGAAGTAAAATGAATTCCACATTCCTATCTTAACTTTCCAAGAGCTATCTGATGGTGCTAACTGATGGTACCTGCAGAGGTACCAGATTTGGCACCTATGGTACCGCCTGCCAATTAGTACCGTCAAATAGCTCTTGAAAAGTTAAGATAGGAATGTTAAATTAATTTTACTCCATCTCTAATGGTCTTCTTGCTACCAAGGTGAAAAGCAGTCAAAGTACCGATTTTCAACTGTTTATATCTGCGAAACTACTAACTCTAGAGGTATAACATCATACATCAAATATGCTTAGAATTTTAAGTAGAATCCAAAAATGTAATAAAATATAGGGTGTTTCATTTAAAAAAGTGTAACTTTCTTTGACCATCCTGTATATAAAAAGTGACGATTAAAACAATACAAAAAAAATAAAGATCATTTTACTAGGAACAACTTTTGTATTTAAATTTTTTTTCCAACCCCCGTAGTTTTCGAGATAATGTATAGGCCCCTCTTAAACGGGCCACCCTGTACATTGTGAGGTGTAAGAATATGATTGAATATCTTACTGTTGCTTCCCGATAGGATTTAAGTAGAAATACTACCTGTGAATGGGTTAATCGTCGTTAGAAAATTATTCGTCATTAGAAAATGAATCTTTGTTAGAAAAGATATAAGATCCGATTGTCGCACTAGTTTTTTATTTTCCTTTTCTTGATTTTAGGCATGCCTTGGGTTAGTTTTGGTTAGCACTTGGTTCCTATTTGCTGATCCCCCGCCGTAGCGAGCGAAGCGAGCGGAGGGCCATGCAAAAAGTGCAATATTAGTTTAATGATAAAAAAAAATTGAGTTAAGAGTCGATTTATAGTGGATATACAGCAGCTTGCATGTATTTCCGCGAATATATTCCCCTGCTCACCATTCAAAACATATTACAACAATAATAATAATAATAATGTACGCGCCGATGATTGCCGAATGTATGAAAAATTGTGAAACTGCTACGTAGCAAGTAATTTACATCCACTGACAATGACATTGCATGTCACGCATGATAATACCGGATCCAAAATATTGTTATTATTATTTGTAACCATATTTAGCTGCTTACAAACAAAAAAAATTCATAAAATTCATCAATACCTCCACCTGATTGTTTTTATACATTTTATTTGAGTAATATTTGTTAAGGTGTGTTATGTTGAAATCACCTATAATAATAAACTTATGATTATATAATATAGCTAGATTCTCTAGAAAACTAAAGAGATCCTCTCTAAGTTAATTAGGACAATCAGTGGGGACATAAACCACAATTATATGTATTTAGTTAAATTCACTGGTAGACATTTTAACACACAATACGTCAATATTGGGCAACTTTGAATTTAAATATACTTCAAAACTTTTAAATTTATTTTTTACTGCCAAAAGCACTCCACTACGTCGCATGATGTCATCCCTGGCTCTATTCCTGTATACAGCAAAACCATCTGGAAAAAGTTCGCTATCGTTGACACCTCCAGAAAGCCAAGTTTCTGTTAAAGCGACCACCTCATATTCATCTTCTGTACTGCAGATCTCGTTAAAAAATGTGTGAGTTTTTGTGTTTAATCCTCTTACATTTCATATATAATGCTGATTGTATGACTGTGTCCAGACTCACAGGAACCTGCGCCCGATGCTTGTACATTGTCCGAAACTACGCTTTTTACAATTGTGCTAAAAAAATGTTCTCTGTGCTATAATTTATATTTTGCCGTATTCTTTCCAATCGTTTTTGATATGCTGTATGATTTAAATTTGTGACCTTCAATTTATAGCAGTTGGGATATTTTAAGGTGGTTACTTCACATTCTCTACCGTCATACGCTCCACTACCTTTGTGACAACAATCTTCTGCCGTACAATGTTTGGCAACATATCCAAAGGTACAGCATTTGAAACACATAGAGACGTTTGTGTATTCTTTTACATATATCGTGCATAAATCAAGGGAAGTATTCTTACTTCTCATAAGCCATTTAAATATCTTAGGAGTCGCTTGGAAAATCCAATATTCTTTTTCTTTTTGTTTGTTCCTGCAGTCTCTTTTGGTAACAAATCTAAAGTTATTTTTAACATCACAGCCGAATAGTTGCGTAATTTCACAGTTTTAAGCAACAAATTCCTCAATAAAGCTTTCTGTATGTCCTTTTAGAATACCTGTTATCGTAATCATCGGGTTTGTGTTTTGTGAGGTTCTTATGTCAAAATTTTTATCAACCAGGTCATCTCTAAGTTTCTGTTGTTGGGCCCAGTGGCGCACCCAGAAAATATGATTGAGGGGCCCAACATAGGTTGTGGCTGAAAAAAATTTTGGGGTGCCACGCCCTGTCACATTTTTTTACATGTAAATTTTATATTGAAAATAGTTTTAAAAAACTTTTTTATGCAAATTATTTCGTTCTGTCGTAATGTTGCCTAACTGATAATAAACTACTTATGTAATATGAAAGAAATTGAAAAAAATAAAAAAACTTAAATAATTTTGTTTTTGTATATACAGGGTGTTTCACGTTCATACTTGAATGCTAATCTTTAAGGCTGATAATCTTTGGGTGATTCTAAGTAAAAAATGTCATGAACATAGGTCCGCAACCGCCTTATTTTTGAGATAGAGTTGAAAATTTAAAAAAAAATCGGTTTTATCCCAATATTTCTAAAACCGCTCTAGATATTTTTTTTTACATTTTGTTAAGTATTAAATACGTATAAAAAAAAATTGAAGCAAAAGATTTTTTTCACCTCCAATCAGTCCCTCTAATATAAGCGAAAAAATGAAACGCCACTGCTTTTTCAAAGTAAAATCCATTTTCCCAATCTCCTATTATTTCTTAATAAGAATGTCCTCTTGACTTTTTTCTGTTCGTCGAACTGCTTTCGATTTAAAAAATAAAATGCATTTATCTGCACGGTCCTAATTCCTAATTAATTGCTAATTCGTCATTGGTAAAATTTCGCATTTTTTCATAAACAAGAATCCTGTGATTGCAGTTTAAATTGTGACAAGCCGGAAACCAAGTTAAAGAAGTGTCAAACTTATCTACGATTAAAAAGAAATAAATCTGTTTCTAGCCTACTAAATACCTAATCCTACCACTGAATAGCTGGTATCGTCATTGACAATAACCGACCGTAAAGGTTGTGCAGGTAAATGCATTTTATTTTTTTAATCGAAAAACCGTTCGTCGGACAGAAAAAAGTCAAGAAGTCAAGAAATAATAGGAGATTGCGAAAACGAAAAAAAAGCATTGGCGTTTCATATTTTTGATTAAAAATATTATAAGTCATGCTACAGGGGGCGCCACTGCATGGAATTGAAAAAAATGATTTGCTTAAAAATATGTATTTTTATACGTACTTAATACCTAGCAAAATGTAAAGAAATATCTACAGCGGTTTTAGAAATATTGGGGTAAAACTGATTTTTTTTACTTTTCAACACCCTGTATCTCAAAAATAAGGCGGTTGCGGACCTATGTTCATATGAGATTTTTTTCTTAAAATCACCCAAAGATTATCATCTTTAAGGATTAGCATTCAATTATGAAACCCCCTGTATTTATAAAGTATAAATGTAAGCAACAAATTAAATTAACTAAAATAAAAAAATGTTTCTTCTTATTTTACGTATTTAGCTCTAATCTATTTTAAAACTAATTTAAGATTTTTTCGTTGTCGGTTGATTCAAAACATCTTCGGGAGATACCTGAATTTCTGGAATATTTACAGTAGAGCTAAGGATTTTTAAAATGTTCAATTTGAAAAATATCTTTCCGCGGTGGTTGTTGTGACTGGAATCCGATAAGATGGTTGATAGTTGAGATGATCGAACTGTGGCCGCCTGGATTCAGTAAAAAGAACATAAATTTAATAATTTTTCGCTGTCGATGAGTCGATGCATATGTGTAGTTTCAAATAATTTTTGATCCTGAATTTTCAAGTCTGGGGGAGGGGGCTGGCCTGATGCCCCCCCCCCCCCCCCTGGGTGCGCCACTGGTTGGGCCTCATTCTATATCGACATTTCTCATTTCTATAGTAGTGGCTCTCGGATTGATTATTACGAATTCATAAGTACACTATAATTACACTTGTATTATGCATAGCATAATGCTCTTACTATCATAAGTATTATGCATCTATTATTAAATGGTTGTAGATAAATACGATTATCGCGAACTGGACAGTCGAGTCATTAAATAAACTGGAATGACGGACATTTCCAAAATGTTAAATTAAAATGTTTCAGTTGCTCAAATTCGCCAAAATGAGTGAGAGATTTGGCTTATTGCAACAAATTGTAAATATTTGAATAAATATTTAAACTTACCACCATATAGTGCAAAACTCTATATTCTTTTCATTATTTTCGACAGTTCTGGTTGTTTTATTAATTGATGATTTTTTTCCTGTTTAAGTTTATTCTAACCATTATAATACTTTTTTGTATGATTATGTGTATATATTATTTATTTATACTTTGTAAAAAAATGCAATTCGCAAGTTATCCGAACTATTTCAAATTGTACGAAACCGTATATAGTAGTGCCCAACGCAGTAAAAGCCTTCTATAAATGATTTTTGTGGGCACCTCGGGGTTACAAGCCGAAATTTTCGCAGAATAAAGGTTTTATTATATTAATTCAAAATCCGAAGGTAATAAAAAATCATAACGGGCAAAAGGGCAGTATACCTAAAAATCGAGATTATTATATGAACGTGGAGGATATTAAATTATGAATGTTTTCATATAAAATTCATCTACATTTTTGTACGAATTATATTTTTTATCATTGCTTGAAATATGCAGATTACATTGGCCCTTACGGCAAAATAAATCAAAAAATTCAAATATCTCTCTTCGAACCTGGGCAAAATCTGATTGAAATATACTCATTTTTGTATTCACCTCGCTTTCTCTCCGAATTGAAGGCTCAAAAGAAAAATCTTTATTCTTGCAAAAAGTTTGCCTTAAGTATTTAGAACACATAGGTGCATAAATACATTTTTTATCTCAAATGGTAATGGAAAAATAGAATTAAATGTAAAATAGTATATTATTTTATATGGAGGAAAAGTGATACTTTTCATGGCGCGCTCGTGTTTAACAGCCGAACGGAGTGAGGCTGGTAATAGAGAGCAAGCCATGACAAGTAACTTTTCCTTCAAATAAAATATGCTGTTTTTTCTTCAAATGTCGACAAATTAATGCAAAACCATATCTTCTAATTAGTAATAATATCTAATAATTATTATCAAAAATAAGTGGGTTCGCAAAGCGGCTTTGACCGGTGTCGGTGAATAGGCACAGGTTGTTGCTATGGTAATGTAACATAAATCTGGCAGTGGCCACTGTCAACAATAATTATTTTTTTAAGATTGCGTCCCCGATTGCGTGTTAATTCCGTATTGATAAGCAGTTATTGAGTAAGTTGGATTAAATAATAACCAATTTGTTCCTAAATTAGTGATTTTTAGAAATGCAGTCACAAATTGAGTGATAAATACAAATTGTAGTTTAATAAATCTTGAGTTGTTGAAGCTTATTTTGTTGTCTGTTTGTATTGTATCTATGTTGCTATGACAACACTTTTACCTCCGCCGGCGGAAAAGTGAAAAGTAAAGCTCCGGCGGAGGAAAAACGAAACTTCACGGCCGCCTACACAGTCGAGTAATGACGGATTTGCTGACGTTTGAAGAAAAAAGTAATTTTCTTCTAGCCGCGACCGTCCGATCTTGCGCTTCCCTAGTACTCTCGTATCTCACTTTTCTTCATAGCTTCCTCTCTCTCGCGCCAATTGTACAATACAATAAGTGCTTTTACACCATTACGGGTTAGAATACTAATAATAATAATAGCTATTATTAATTGAATAAAGTCAATGAAAACATTTTCGATTATACTGAAATTTATTTTTCCTATATGCTGCTAGGTAATAAAGAAGTAGAAAAAAAAATCATATACTTAAGGCAACTGCTATTAAAAAAAAGACTAGCTTTTCTTCAGAGTAGAAAAACGGAAAATGTAATAAATCTTTATAATAACAATAGTATATTATTTTATATGGAGGAAAAGTAACTTTTCCTCCAAATAAAATATGCTGTTTTTTCTTCAAATGTCGACAAATTAATGCAAAAACATCTCTTTTTAATAGTAATAATATCTAATTATTATTAAAGATAAATGGGTTCGCAAGCCGGCTTAGACCATGGTCGTAGGTGGCCTTGCTTAGACCGGTGTCGGTGCATATAATGTAACATCAAGCTGTCAGTGGACACTGTCAACAATAATTATTTTTTGAAGATTGCGTCTCCGATTGCGTTTTAATTCCGTATTGATAAGCAGTAAGTTCGATTAAATAATAACCAATTTTGTTCCTAAATTAGTGATTTTTAGAATTGCAGTAACAAATTGAGTGATAAATACAAATTGTAGTTTAATAAATCTTGAGTTGTTGACGCTTATTTTGTTGTCTGTTTGTATTGTATCTATGTTGCTATGACAACACTTTTACCTCCGCCGGCGGAAAAGTGAAAAGTAAAGCTCCGGCGGAGGAAAAACGAAACTTCACGGCCGCCTACACAGTCGAATAATGACGGATTTACTGACGTTTGAAGAAAAAATCTATTTATCTTCAGTGTCTGTATCTTCTTCAGGAATACACAATGACTTCAATATTGCCTTCCAGTATTTTTTTGCATGATCCTATGCAACCTATTTAATTTCTTCTACATGTACAACAAGCTTTGCTTTCATACAATCTAATAAAACATTATTTAATTAAGTTTTATTATGTACCGATTTAATCTAATAATAAGTTACTTTTTTACAGTGGAATTTATTTATCCACTCTGTTTTAAGTTAAAAAAAAACAGTTAACAAACTTTTTATCTGAACGAGCACTCACATAAAACGAATTTCAAGTTCGCAACTATAGTGGGGGATTTACCAATATTTTTGATAAGAAAACAGATTGCGAACCAATTGACAACAAATTACTATCCATTATACTCTCTGCTAAACATTGTATGTATTATTTGACATGCAGAGTGGACTCCAACGACACTGATGTACTTGTACTTCTGGTACATATTAAAAATATATATCTCTAGAGAATTTGGGGTAAAATGTGGAAGATGAAATTCGGTGCGATATGTGGCCGTTCATGACATCACCCTAGAAGAAAAACTTGCAAAAAAATTACCTGCATTTCATGCTCTAACGGGTTGTCATACAACCAGCCAGTTTTCAGGATTAGGAAAAATAAAATGTTGGAAAATTTATCTAAATTATTCCGATTATTTAGACGGTATTGGGTCCAGGAATTTTCAGATGGCATCTTCAATAACGTAGAGAAATTTATCATAAAATCATTTTCAACAAATCCAAACATTTCGTCTATTAATATTTTCAGGACACTATTGGCCTCTTCATCGCTAATTGAAAAAACTAGCCCCTACAAAAATAGTTTAAAATTTCGCAGTATGAGAGCACATTATCAAACTAAGGTGTGCTTCAGTTCTTTAGAACCAAATCCCCTATTACCAGAGGAATGCGGATGGAAATTTGAGGAGGCAGGTGATATCCAAATTATCCCCAATTTTAACAACACCAGCATTTCCTTCGGATGTAAAAGTATTTATTGCATGTGAATGTAAAAAAAAGGTAAATTATTATTAGATTAAATAGGTACAGTGACGGAAATAAAATTTCGTACACTGAGGTTAACATTTTATGTCATTTTTGAATAGCTTGGTAAACTGGGCTTTTTACCTTCATCCCACCTTTATACCTTGCGTTTCTTATTTCAATAATAACAGAAAAAAGGCTATAATATAAAATTATTTATTCGAAGAAAGTATTCCTATACAGTTGAGGCAGTTGGAAAACTAAAAAGCACTATACAAGACCGCAAAATAAAATGGGAAAATACAGGGTCATTGGATAGAAGGGCAGGAAGTGGTAGAAGAATATTTCCGGAAGAAAAATCAGGATAATAATATACAATAAGATACAACTTCAAAATTAATTACAAAACAGATTATTCAAATAATAAAAAAACATTGGTTTAATATTTTAAAACAGATCCATTTTTTGCACCCAATAGGTTTAAACGTATGGGCATTAATGCCATCAGCATTTGGGCATGATGAACATTGTAATTATTCCAGGTTTCTTCAATTTTGTTCCACAAATCATGATTGTTTTCTGGATGGAAATCATGGTTTTTTTTTAATTTCTTTCAGGATATATCCCCAAACGTTTTCAATTGGATTGATATCAAAGCTTCTTGAGGGCCAAGGTAACAATGAAATGTTATTTTCCCGTATCCAGTCCGAAACTCTCCTTGCTGTATGAACGGGGTTATCATGCTGGTATATAACATTTTCTTGTTGAAATCTATTGTTTGCCGATGGCAACATAACATTTTAAAGAATGTGTATATAAGCTTGAGTTCCTCGAATATGGTGACATATTCCTAGCCCTCTAGAAGTCATATACCCCCATACATTAACAGAAAATCTTCCACTTGTTCTATTATGGGTATATCTTTGTTCATACCATGTTGAAAAATCTTCTCATCGGTAAATACTACCTTAGTCCAAAAATCCATACTTGCGGTAAATATTCCATCGCAAACTCCATTCTTTGCTCTCTATTCATATCGGTCAAAAATGGCGTTTTAGCAGCTATTCTGTTCTTCAGTTCCGAATTTTTCTTTATACGATTTCTTGCCGTTCTTACTGTCCCAGGAAAATTAGTTTGGTTATGTGCTTCTACTGCTGTCTGAAATGGATTGTTTCGCAAATAATCTATTGGACCATTATATTGATTTTCGTTTAAATTTTTTTTCTGCCATTTCCAGCCCTTCTATCCAATGATCCTGTATTTTCCCATTTCGTTCTGAGGTTTTGTATTATAGTGCTTCAAGTTTTCCCAACTTGCCCAGCTATTCTTCATAAAGAAACACCTTCTTCGAATAAAGCAATTAATCTCGCTTGCTCCTTCTCGAGTTGATTCATGTTCACAAACTTTGTTAAAATGAAATTATATAATTTTCAAATCTGATGACACCGATAACAAATTGTCAAAAAGTGAAGTGTATTTCCAGGTGATCTAGGTATACAAAAGCCAACATCACATTGGGAAAAAATAAGTGTACGAAATTTTATTTCCGTCACTGTACATAATAAAACTTAATCAAATAATTTTTTATTAGATTGTATGGAAGCAAGCTTGTAGACGTAGAAGAAATTAAATAGGTTGCATATGATCATGCAAAAAAATTACTGGAAGGCAATTATGTCTATTCCTGAAGAAGATACAGACACTGAAGATAAATATATTTTGATATTATAAAGATTTTTATACATTTTGAGTTATTCTATTCTGAATAAAAGCTAGTCCTTTTTTAATAGCAGTTGCATTAAGTATATGATTTTTTTTCTACCTTCTTTATTACCTAGCAGCGTATAGGAAAAATAAATTTCAGTATAATCGAAAATGTCTTCATTGACTTTATTCAATTAATAATAGCTATTATTATTATTAGTATTCTAACCCGTAATGGTGTAAAACCACTTATTGTATTGTACAATAGGCGCGAGAGAGAGGAAGCTATGAAGAAAAGTGAGATACGAGAGTACTCGGGAAGCGCGAGATCGGACGGTCGCGGCTAGAAGAAAATTACTTTTGTACATTTAATTCTATTTTTCCATTACCATTTGAGAAAAAAAAATTATTCATGAACCTATGTATTCTAAATATTTAAGGCAAACTTTTTGCAAGAATAAAAATTTTTCATTTGAGCCTTCATTTCGGAGAGAATGCGAGGTGAATACAAAAATGAGTATATTTCAATCAGATTTTGCCCAGGTTCGAAGGGAGATATTTCAATTTTTTGATTTATTTTGCCGTAAGGGCCAATGTAATCTGCATATTTCAAGCAATGAAAAAAAATATATAATTCGTACAAAAATGTAGATGAATTTTATATGAAAACATTCATAATTTAATATCCTACACGTTCATATAATAATCTCGATTTTTAGGTATACTGCCCTTTTGCCCGTTATGATTTTTTATTACCTTCGTATTTAGAATTAATATAATAAAACCGTCATTCTGTGAAAATTTCAGCTTGTAACCCAGAGGTGCCCACACAAGTCAAAATAAGTTATGATGTTTTGCGACGGATAAAACGTTTTCCTATTCTTAGCCGGAAAAAACGGAATTGTATGCGATACATGTGTGGCTTCCATTACCTGCAAGGTTTAAAATAACTTCACTGTTAAAATAACAGTTGAAACATATGGATTTTTAGATGACAATAATATTAATTTATTGCAAATTTCCACTAGGTTTCAAGAATTAAATAATATATGGGTTGCTCTATACAAAATAAAAATATCCTATATTCCAGATCCATTCTTACGATTATATTAATACAATATAAATATATTCCTAAAACTTGTTTATTTAACTTGACTTAATATTTCAAATAACTGAAATAAATGAGGGTCAACATATACTACGATGTGCTTACACTTGATTTGCATTAATTAAAATACATTATATCCTCTATTTTCCTACATAACCTTTTTTTGTATTTTCACCTTATGGACTGGACAATGAAGTATTAGCATTTAGGGAAATTAAATTTAGCCTTAACTAATTCGTAATCAACTATTTTTATGAATTAGTTTCAGACCCTATAATATTTTACTGAAATCAAATTTACAAAAGGTCAGTTTGCCATTATAGGCGAGGAAATATTTTTTCATAATACCTGCCTGAAAACTATTATTTTCGACGTATCTGTAGAGCAAAGAAAGTTAGTCTTTCCGGTGCGCCCGCAAAATTAGGGAGCGGGAAAACTTTTCCGTGCGCCCGCACCGGAAAACTTTTCTCGCTCCCTAATTTTAAGTGCTAAATTTGCAGTTATTTAGTCACAAAATAAGCATAAAATATAATAAATTGGGTTAAAATTATACAGCGATGCAGTCTACAAAATTAATCTAGTACATTTTAGCGTCAATAGTCTAATTTTAGGTAAAATAATTTTATTTATTCTGACTTGTCACAAATGCATCAAAATTAGCTCCTATTCAATTACAACAAAGCATATAAACACATTTCCATAGCAACGCTTGATGATATTAGATACCTGTGTCTTGTTTGTCTTGCAAGTTTGACGTTTACTTACATTTTAATACAATAGTATATTGTGCAACAAGTGTTGAAAATAATACTTTTCACACAAGTGTGGTTTGATGGCACGAGCCGTAGGCGAGTGACATAAATCACACGAATGTGAAAAGTGATTTTCACATGCGTTGCATACTATACTTTTTCTAGACCATACAAACACTTCTACAGCAATTTGTGTAACTAGTTGATGAGTAGGTATTGAGATGTCAGGGACAACGCCCTACCCGAAGCGTCATGTGTGGGTGCCTCATATTTGACACATTTCGAAAAGGGGCCCCTTCCTGGGGCGAAGACCCAAAATGGGGCCTTAGGGGGACCCGAGAATGGGGACTGTGGTACGGGAGTCCCAATTTTTACAGATTTAGGAATGGAGCCCATGGGGGCGAAGCCCTAAAGTTGGTCCACAAGCCTTAAAAGGGGGCCCCTGGTATGAGAGTCCCATTTTCTACAATTTTGCAAAAAGGGGCTCCTGGGGTAGTGAAGCCCTAAAGATGGGTCCCCTTTTTTAGAGATCTGGGAATGGGACCTCTGAGGGCGAAGCTCTAAAACGGAGACGAAGCCCTTTAATCTAAATACCTGAATAAGCGTGTGAAAAGTAGTGATGTGCTTATTCGAATGAAAAATAACCTGTTATCCGGTTTTTAAAATAACCTGTATTACTCGGTTTTCATTCCACAAGTATTCGAATGAAAAATAACCTGAACCTGATACGTACTAATTCAAATACGAACACGGAACAAACCTTATGTCGCGTCGATCCGTCGAATGATCAAGGAGCGGTTTAATTTAGTTATGAGTTCTGAAGCAAGTTTCGATGTTTTAGCTCGAATAAAAGATGAGTTTTAAAATTTCAAAAGTACCGGTAGGATGTGGAATGTAGAAGCCGAACTTGGGGGGTTGAAAACTAGCGAATATTAAGTTAAGATTACATAATATGCTTTTATTGCCTACCTAACATAAAAAAAAAATCCAATTTTCGGCACCTGAACGCCTAAAAAGTACAAATACAGCAATTTGTAGACATCTTCAAAGAATCAAAATAAAAGGCGGTCGCTTTTGATGCGGCCGGCAAGCAGCCCCACATATTTCTTATTTCTTTCATACACTTCTTCGTAATGAATACGGCCGGCTTTCCAATACATAACACCAATTATCACCTAATGCTTGTTTAGATTTTTAGGTTATATATTGGAATTTAGAATGTAGGAGCATACATAAATCGTAATATAACTATAACAATATAATATGTACTATTAATTATTAATATTATTATTAGTCAGAGAGAAATATTTTTTTGCAAAGTAGATTTTTAATAATTTGTGTTAATATGTTCATTACATGTAATCAACACATCATCAAGAATCATATTTTGGAGTTTAAGTATTTTTGATTGAAATGAATAACGTAAAATGCTGTTTATTATTTTGTTCAATAATATTCTGTAATCAAATATTTACTCGTATTCTATTGTTATTTACTTATTTATCAAGCCATGCTTAATAAGACAACGAGTTACGAGTTACGAGTTCCGGATAAGATGCCGATGACGCTGAACCACCGAATATTAACATCGTTAGTTAATATTCGGTGGCTGAACCTCCTTCCTAACCGGCTGTGATCGCTCACCTGAATTTATTCGAATGATTATTCAAATAATCATTCGGTTATTAATATTATTTGAATACAAATAATTCGGTTATCAAAATAATTCGGTTATGCCCATCACTAGTGAAAAGTATACTTTGCACACGCCGTGTGCAAAGTACTTTTCACACGATGTTTGAAATGTCCAGTTTTCACGAGCAGTTGATAGTGCGTTTTTGTCTATTTTCAGGGCAGTCGTAGAAAAAATGTATTATGACATGATTTTGGATACGTAAAATTATAATAATTTTATGTTTATGTTTTGATTTCAGAGAGGTATTATGAAAAATATCGTTCATTACACGTCCAGAAACAGCTTTTCCTGTGCTTGCACGACTTATAAACTTAGAAATTTTGATATAAAGGTTAATGATTTAAATGCCAAACAAATTGATGATTTTAGTTCTTTTGGCGTGTCATGTTGTACTGATCAGTATATAACCACCTGCCTGTTAATGTAAGAAGTAAGTTCAAAAATGTTTTAATCAAATTGCTTGTGGAAAAATCATTCTATAATATGAATGAATTCTTCTCGCATGATTTTAGAGTTTAGTTCTACTTTTAGTCTTTTGTCATTTGTGGTTTATTGTTCTGTCTGTATTTTGAGGTTTTTAAACTACTTTTTAATGTGCTGTACTGACGAAACAGATGTCTTCCCGACCTATATTGTGAAGGTATTAATAAATAAATAAATAAATAAAATCTTTCCTTTTAGGGGCATTTAAATATAATTATCATTCAGGAAAAGTTAACCATCAAATTAAATTTGAGCCAGAAATCTAATTAACGCGATCTCCAGAGTTTTTATCAAATTTCAATTGCCCGAATGGCGATATTAATTTGTAAGTATATTTTTCTGATATAAAACGCAATGCAACTACAGAATTTATAACAAATATGGGCATGTCATCACTAATATTTATTTACTCGTTTATTTACGTTTTGGAATCGTTTTTGAATAAATTTTCCGTAAACATATTTTTTTTTTCATTTCAAGAAAATTCCTTCCTTCGGATATTGAATATGCCTTCTTATCTCTGTCAATGATATGAGCTATTCATTATCCATAAAATAGAATATGGCTCAACGAATAACCAACGAGGATCTTAAAACGTGTCAATTTAAAAATAACAGTGTTACAGAGAAGTTTTTACCACTTGAAAATTAACTGTTACACCTATGCATTCTCAAACAATTCTAACAAAAATTGGCTTCTGATTCTGCCCACTGAAAAAGTTCAAAATTAGGCTTAAAGTAGGTATCCTAATTTTCGTATAATCACAGATTCATAGTAAATTCTGATCTAAAATATTAGACATTACAGAATTTTCCTCCATTACTTTAAATACTTAATGTAGAAATAATTAACGGGTATTCAGCCAATAAGGTTTATTAAAAGGTGATTTGTTTTGCGTCCAAGCTTTCGGTCAGTATATCGTGACCTTCGTCAGGGCTAAAAATTATTTTATATACTAATGTACAATATATAACAATAATTTTGTGGCAACTTACAATCAAAACTAGTTAAATTCAATTTTGGCAGTTATAACATCTTAAAAATATTGTAAAAAATATTAGAATATCTTATAGAACTACATAAAATGTCAAAGTCAATCTACTTTGTTTCAAAATAAATAATTTTCGAGGTGTTAAAAAGGAATACTTGATATTTGATAATAATTTAGTAATAATGGCAAGGTGTATTGGTATAAAATTATCGATTATTTAGTGATTATAAGAATAAATTGAGCTTAAATCATCAATTTCAGTTATCTTATTCATAAAAGTTGTTTTATTTATTTTGACCATTTCAAAAAATAACCTTTTATTTAAATTTGTTTCTTTATGGAGAATTTTAATTTCATTATAGTTTGGTATGTGACCAGTAATATATGCATGTTCAGATAAAGCAGAAGTGTTTTTTTTAAGTCTTAGTCACTTTTATGTCCAGAAATCCTATTTTTTAGATTTTGTGATGTTTGTCCAATATACTTTTTATCACAATTATTACATGGAATTGAATATACTAAATTTGAGTAATTTAAAGCAATAGTTTTATCTT